>JAQFZQ010003549.1:0-10467 GCA_034696005.1 Glomeris marginata | reverse complement strand
CCGACGACAACACCAACTACCACCCCGACGACAACACCAACTACCACCCCGACGACAACACCAACTACCACCCCGACTACAACACCAACTACCACCCCAACACCAACTACCACCCCAACACCAACTACCACCCCGACTACAACACCAACTACCACCCCAACAACTACTGTTGTCTATGGAGGCAATCCCACACCTGCCCCCACTACTGGTTACTATGCAGAGAATCCCACAACCGCCCCCACTACTGGTTACTATGCAGGCCCTCCCACTACAGTTTACAGTAAATAAACATCCCGATTCTCATTTGATGTATAAGAACACTTCATATTTAATACAGTTTCGCAGAAAGTCTTTGTCATTACTGTTATGCAATATGCATCATTAATAAAATTCAATGGTTAACAGCACTATACATTTTTTGAAAATGATCTACTGTAAAACATAATTTGAAATAGCTTGGAACTTGATTGTTCTAAGATGTGAATTTTATGTAATTATCATGTGTTGGTATCTGGAGTAATTGTTGTTAGATTCACATATTATGATGCAATAAAACCTATATGTAGCTTTCAGTTTCAAACGAGCTTGGTATTGGTACAGGATTGTTGAATGGCATTGGATATGTTTGTATGTGTTACTTATTCTAAATTATGGAAAATAAAAGCTAACAATATAAGTGGACATGGGTACTATGAAAATGCTTACTAGTTGAAATACATGCAATCATGTTCTGTTTACATATATATGCAAGGTTCTAGACACTTGACTACTTTTATGAAACTTTTTGGGAAGATTATTCCAAAATTACTATGTTTTTACTAAGAATACTAATGGTTTTTTTACCTGCGATATCTTTTCTGTACTGGACACTAAAATTAGGTATAAAGTACATGGTGTGGCAATAAAGTATACGGTGAATGGCCATGTACAGTTGGCAAAAAATGTATTGGGACAGTATGAAAATGGTTATGAACAGCTAAATGAAATGAAGGACAGGTTTCAATGTACATGTATTGGAAAGAGTGCATTGCATCGTTTATGTAACAGCAAAAGAAAACAAGTCTCAATGTAAAGAGTTAAATTATAAAAAATAAAATGTGATATTACACAGCAAAAAAAGTATTGTGACTGTTGCAATTGCATCAGGTTGTGGTGCAACACCACATACAGGCTGGCAGTCAGGTTACTCCATAAACATAGGATTCCCAACGCTGCTGTGTCCCATGCAACTCCAAACCCTGACACTGCCACCTCCATGCTTCAGTGCTGAGTAGGTTTCGCGAGTCCAAAGTGGTACCTTTCCTTCTCCAGACAGTCATGGCACTGTTCGGTTTGAAGATTTCAAACTTGCTCTCATCTGAGAAAATAACGGTTTTCCACAAATCCAACGGCATGTCCTTATGATTGGCAAACTCATGGGGTTTTTTTCATATTTACTTCACAATTAATGGTTCTCTTCTTGGGCGTCGTCCTTTAACTCCTGCGGTATGCAGTTCTAACATTTCTGATAGTCTGTGGTGCCACAGTCTTTCCCGATGTTGATTCAATGTGTTTGCAAGCATATGTGCAGAACCCTTTCGATTTACCAGAAATTAGGCAACTCCACTGTCATGTGTCCCAATGCTTATTGTGCGCTCTGAATTTTCACCTTTTCTCGTTTATCTCCTTTTTTAATTTGAGGAATGTTTTGCTGTTACTATATACACTATACAAAGTACACATTCTAATTAATGTACTTTGAAACCTGTCCTCTATTTCGTTTAGCTGTTCATATAAACCATTTTCATGCTGTCCCAATACTGTTTTTGTCATTCTGTATCTTATACGGATGAGTATACCACAAGTTGTCATGTTGCATATTGTAGTTTGATAAGTCCATGAACATGTTTGGTTTACATTCATCTGGGGTCCCAAAAATTCTTTGCTACCGTGCCATTTAATATTTTTATACATATTAGGCACATTTCAAAAATAAGGGGCGATCGTTTATAAAAAAAGACAATACGATTAACGAATGTAATTGTTCCATGCACATACAACATAAAGCAATTTTTTACATTTTTATCATAATTTTAGAAGCACTTTTGGTATCGTCAAATAATTTTTGTAATAACCTCTGCATAACATTCCACAAAATGCTCGCAAACCAAGTTACTCGTAATCCAATGTTCCGCTACTGTGGGCCTGTATGCATTTTGTATTAGCATTGGTATTAGTTGTGGAATGAATTATCTAAGTTTTCACTATTCCCTATGGGGGGAATTCACTTTGATATACGAGTGTTTTGGATTACAAGAGGGTTTCCAGAACGAATCATGCTCGCAAACCAAGGTTCCACTCCATTTGTTTCTCTTAATTGTTCTTTTTTTATAATCTATCGGTACTTATTTTTGAAATGCTCCTCGTATTATCCAAAAATTTAACAGACACGTGCAGCGAATTCTTATGAAATTCTAGTTTGATATAAAACTAAACAATACTGAATAATATACTTTTTTATTACTCGTACTCGTATATTGGAAGTAAATAAACGCAGGTGGTTATAGAGCATGCAGTGTAGATAGGTTGTATACCTTCCACGCTAATATGACGCAGAAATATTGGGAAATAATCCAGATGTTTCTATTGCTATGTGTTTCTACTAAAAATTGTATATAAAACATTTCATATTTAAGCATAGTGTTGCATTGCAAATCGAATATTGAACACAGTGTACGTCCTTGTAGTTGATCGACATGTGTTTCATTTCAGGTATATTTCTTGCGTGCAAATTTCATTATAAATCCTATAATATTTATGATAAATTGTTGGTATTTTTCAACTTGCAGCTGAGAACTTTGCTATTCTGGCCTTACTTGCAATTCAGACATATGAACCTGTGAAGGCTGATGCCTATGCAGTTGCAGTCAAACAAGATTATGATAACTGCTTGGTCCAAATAACTATAACCATTCCTCAGGTTGAGCTTTGCAGTCCCAAATGCTTCCAAAACAATGCGACAATAGTTAGCTCGACTGAAAAACTTATCTCCACCCCAACAATGATCAGGACAACTGCAAGCACTGAACAAACAATAAAGACCACTTCAACATCCAATGCCCCTCCAACTACACCAAAATGCATCTTTAAAAATGCCGCTGACCAACAATTTTGGGTAAATGCATACATAAATATAACAGATACAATAGCATTGTACTATCCAAAACGAAGTGGATTGCTTGCTGGGGTCCTGGATGGAATTTCAGGCCTTGCAGGTGGCGAGAATTTTAGTGAAATTCTTCCGTTCAACCTGTCTGCATCTGATACCAATTCATTTACTGCATATCTATATGATATCTTGAAGCGTTGCGATGTTGCCAACCTTCCACCTCTTCAGAAACTACCAACAGGGGACGAAACCCCTGCATCTTCTGGTGGGGGTGGGCTGATATGCTCTTTGTTAGGCATTTTAGGCCTCTGCCGTTAATTATGCAAAACTGTTTTTATGCTGTTCTTCCTCAGTATCATTGTGTATCAAAACTAACACTTGTCGCTTAAGACATCAATGTAATGAAATTCGATGGTTTTCCTTTGTAACATTCCTGCCAACGGTTTATTTTACTTTATGAATAAAATTATTAGCAATTTAGTCTTATTCAATATGCGGCATTTAAGAGTAGGCTACTTATTTTATATAGAAAACGCAAATAATTTTCAAATATATATTGAAGCATCAGAATGTGGTCCTGGGTTCGATCCTGAGTCCAGCATGTGCAAAGGAGCTTTCTAGTTATCCTGCCAGTTTGCGATGGGTTTTCTCCGGGTTCTCCGGTTCCCCCATCTTCTAATTAACTAGAATATCTTCATAGAGATTCGCTGTGGGCCCTGAAAATTGTGCATTAAAAATGCTTGCGCTGCAACCTATACGGGTCTACGGACTACAGGTTAGCACGCTTGCTTGCGAGGTTAGGGATTGATAGTGAGGATAGGGCCCCCGGGTTAAAACACTATAGTGTGATTTACCTGTGTACATGACCCGTTAGCATGAGGATTAACAAGGAATAAGTTAGACACGGAACGGGTTCAACATAGAATAGATTCGACATGAAATAAATTCAAAAACACATTTGCTTGAAAAGGAATAATTCACAATTTTATGACTACATGGAATAAGTTCTACACAGATTTCCGTAGTTCGACATTTCTGACTCAAAATTTTGTAAAGGATTAGGTTCTACAAGGATTAGGTTCTACTTGGAAATAGTTCGACATGGAATCGTTTCCATACTAGGAACAAGTTCTACATGGAATTAGTTTGACAAAGCCTTGGTTTGACGGAATATTTTATTTTTACAGGATTTCTAAGAATATTTTCAATTTCTATGACTTTTCCAATAGTATTATAATTCTGTGTAAGTGCACATCCTGTATAAACCTGTATTTGAAGCGAATGAATGCAAGGAGATTAGAAAAATAATAATTTCAAATAAAAATCATATGCATATGTTGATGTTAATCTATGCTTAAACACTCCCATGTAAACCAAAGATGTAGAACAGGGTGTCTACTGTCATGAAATTCCTGGATTTCCTGGAAAAGTCACTGCAATTTGAAATTGGTCTTGGAAATACATTGATATCTAAAACATTTCATTGTGTTCACAATATTATCTGCACTGAATTACAATACAGTACATTAAAACCTGTCTATGGTGGAAACTATTTGTCTGTAGTTGAAAATTTGACTTTTGTTGCACCTTTTTTAATGATTTAAAACGTGCTGTCTATGTTGGGAAACCTGAGTGTGGTGGAAAGTTTTTCTGGTCCCTTGAAAGTCCACTGATTAAGACTTGGAATTTTGCATTAAATAGTCATGGAAATTCAGGAAAACTCATGGAATTTTATATTTTAAAAGTGGTCGACACCCTGTATAACTAAATCCGGACAAAGCATTATTTTTAACAAGCAATTGAGTTGCTGAATTTATTCCATGTCGAAACTATGCCGCTTTAATGTTATGGGTTGTCGAACTTATTCCTTATTGCCAAAATGGGTATCGAATTTAATCCCTGTAGATCTTAATCCATGTCGAACTTAATCCGCGTTCCCCTTGTGATGTCACAAAACAATGTGGAATCAATTCCATGTAGAACTATTTCTGTCAAGGCTACCATCTCCTAGTTTTCACCTCCAGGCCTGTCGGGCGTTGCCTTGCCTCTCAATCATACTGACTCATGGAAACTTCCAAACTAGTGTACAATTGGACTGTGATCTTTTCGTGCAACATTTTTGCATAAATACGTAGTGCACTGCCATAGGAGGCAGTTGCACAGGTATCAAGGGTGGACGACGTGGAGTCCACCACTCCACAGCTTCTCTTGTGTTGTTCCTGCTGTGTTCCTGTTCCTGGCCGATACTTTCTGTGGTGTTCCTGTTCCTGGTCAATTCTTCCTGTGGTGTTCCTGTTCTTGACTGCTGAATCCTCACTGCTCTTGTCTCCTTTGATGAGCCATCAATCCTGAAGCCCACGGACCCCTTCTCCAGTGCCGCGTGACTTGGGATCTACTTTTGGGGACCATCGTAATCCCTGTACCGTGGAGGAGGCAAAACCTCACAGCATAACTGTGCAACTGCTGTCTTTAGAACTGGCAATGGATTCCCTTCCCCATGCTGAGATCCACAGACTGCAAAGAGAGATTGAGACTCTACGAGCCCAACTCTCTCAAGGTGGGAAAACTGTTTTCCAGGCACACCCTCATCCTAATGCCCATTATGCTGGATGTGACAATCTGAGAGAATTTCTGGGTCAGATGGAGGTGATGTTTCGCCAAGAGACTGATGCCCTAAGGATGGAGGCACAAAAGATTGATTACACATCTGACTGAAGGTGCCTTAAAGTTGTTCACTGCTCTACGAAACTTGAAAGACTTATTTGTGAATTCTACGGTGGAGCACCTTTTTCTGGCCATTGAAAAATGTTATGGGGCATTGAGCCTAGCCACCAGGTCAATGTGGAACTGGAAATCTGTGTCAAGGGGACCGACCTGAGTGCTAAGGAATACCTCAGCCACTTTTTACAACTGTCTGTTAAATCCACTTACAGCAACGATGCTCGGATCAATACTCTGCGCCGTGGTCTTCATCCTGCCATTGCTGACCGGCTGACCCTACAGCCTCATACATACGACCTGCAAATTCTTCAGGCTCAAATTCTAGAGGCTGAATGGGCTGTGCGAAAACAAGATTGTCTTCGCAGTGTTAGATCAATAGTGCCTAATTGCCGAAGGAACCCCCAGGGCTTCAGCGAGCCAGGCAGGAGCTGAGTCTCCTCCCCTCAAGCAATTTTCTGGCACGTTTTCAGCTGCCTGCTGCACACCAACCTATTCTTCCAAGACCTGGACCAAGGGGTAACACTTAGTTGCCAAAGCCCACTCCCCTGTATATCGAAATTGCTTACAGGACCACAGCCGACAGACATTTATCGTCAAACCCATGGGCTTTGCTTCTATTGCAGTGGAGGTCATCATCTGGTGATAAATTGTCCCATGTGATCATACCACCTCCAAAATGTAGAAAGATTCGCCTTACCAGAGGTTCCACCTTGCTGATTGATAATTGAGAAATACCTTTCACTGCGCTCGTTGACACTGGAGCCTCAGGCTGGAATATTCATCAGCATCGACATCATCCACCAGCTTCAAAAACCATTGGAGAGGCCATCCAGCCCAACGAAGATCGAATTCATTGATGGTCCCCCACCTAGTGCAGCTGGCCAACTAGAATTTTGTGTAAAAGGGGCCAGGGCACAAATTCTACGACAGACCACAATACTGGGTCTCTATGCAACCTGCATTAAGAAATATGAGGTTGTTCTAGGGATTACTTGGCTGCAGCAGCACAACCTAAGAATTAACTTCCTGACCGGGAATATTACCCTGCTGCGCTCATTCTCTGGATAGAGAACTTGTCAATTAGGTGACTTTTAGAACCAATGTTGTGGGTTAAGGAATAATTTCCAAAATTACTAATGTTAATTGTTGCACATTACTCGCTGACTGTAAAAAGTCACCTAATTAACTAGGAATCAAGCCGAATGTGCCTGCTATAGTCATTGACTCAAACTATTTTTCTAAATCCAAGTAGCTATAATAATTTCGAGCCATAGGTAGGTAAAAAAAAGAGGCTTAAGGAGGCTCAAGTAGCGAATCAACGCAGGGTTCTTTGGGTTCTATTCAAGTAGCGAATCATATCGCAGGGTTCTTTGGGTTCTAACAAGGCCACGCTCTACTTGAGCCTCTTTTTATGACCAACCTACGGGCCGAAACTACTATAGAGGAACGCCTGTTACTGTACAGAATGTTACTCAATGAATTTTTATCTTTGCAGTCACAGACTTATTGTTGATATTAAGGGCCCTGACCCAATTCTCATTTTGGTCCTTCCTGTTCCTGTTCCTGATTCTTTAATTGAATTGTTCCTGGTTCTTCAATTGATATCAGACGTTTCCTGTTCCTGGGGCATTTGCTATAAAAGCATATGCTGTACTCATCTTTACTCAGTTGCATTTATACCACAAGAGGGTGCACTTCACTCAATAAAACTGATGTATAATTGCAAGTTCATAATTTACTCTGCAGCCCATCACTATTTAATCCTATTAAGGATTCTATACTTCAATAGGATTGTCAACCTAAACCTTATTATATTCAGGGTTTGAATGCTTGGCCTAGAGATTCCTCAAGAGTGGCCTTTCTAGTACCATACCCAGCCAATGAATTGGTTTGCTGAAGATCACTCCGCGCCTTTAATAGCATCTGAGGTTGGGCGAGTCCACCTCAAGAGGGGCGATCGCAGAGAGATGCAATGCTAGTGGCATTACCAGGAGGTTGGAGCAACCATGCTCTAACGGCACTTCCATTAAGGAAGTTTGACCCGGTCAACTCCCGGTCTCCCTGCAGTGGGTGGTTCATGCTTACGTAACTCTGAAAGGGGATGGAAGCCAGTGATGGTGTTGGTTCGGCACCAGGCGATTACAAATTCAACACATTACAATATTCAATAGTTAACTATTTAAAATATTTTAAAAAGGGAAAGAAACATACTGGAAATAATCATTGCGTTTTTATTGTTTATGTTTTCTGATTCCCTTGTGCCAACCTTTACCTTCTCTACCCTTTATTATTTTTTGCCCTCTTCTGTTGCTGTTCTTTTTAAGATACCACAGACAGCTTTGTAAGTGGCAAGGTTGTTCTACCCCTAAGGGTGTGTCTTTGCCTTTGCCATGCTTCAGTTCCCTTTACCCAATCTCCTCCATTCACAGGTATGTCACTTGAGGAGGGGGAGGTATACCCTCTACCCTACATTACAGTGCTAGATCTCAGGATTGTTCGATTAAAGTGGATGTTGTGCGAGAATCCCATGGAACTTCTAATTCTACAGAATATAAATATATATGGTCTCCTGTACAGTCAGCAGTGCGACCCCAAGGAGATTGTAAACAAATGGAGGTGATACACACCCTTCTGGTGGAGATGAGAAGGTTAGCACAGGAAGGGGCTATGCTTGATTTAGACAGATTAGATGAAGTTGAAAGGGCTTGGTCACCAGTTGCTTTAGCACAGACTAATCCACCCTAGAAATTTTCAGACACACAATAGGAAAGAACCTAGAGTAGTCAGACGTCCAGAACCAGTTAGACTGTAACAAACTGAGCTTGAGCTCCAGTGACAACTGCCCCTTTCATGTCTGTGCATCAGTGGATCCCTATAAGCGGCTCTACATTCTGAAACAAAAGATGAAGAAATTAGAATCATACTAGTGAATGTATCCCGATTGGGTATGAATGGAATGGCTACAAAGGGGTACATGATCCTAGATTCCAAGACTGGTGAAATTTGGATGAGCCAAAATATCAAATTCCATGAAGAATGATTCTGCCAATTCATGATCTGAATGAGGAACAAGCTGCAGAATAAACACTGGAAAGTGAAAGGGCTGAATCAACAAAGTCCAGAAGAAGTGGTCACAGAGCAGGAACCCATGGATATGCAGCCTCCATAAGAGACCAGAGCATCATACTCAGAAATAGAGGTGTACCTCCACTTGGATTTCCTGAGACTGTAATAGTTGCTTACTTTCGCGAACAAAGCAACTGAGATGATGTCACCAAGTTTTTTTTATGAAACAGAAAAGGAAGCAGTGGGTGGATGTAGCCAAACAAGCAACCTGTTCTTTCATGTAAAGTCATGAGGGATCTGACTGAACTGTCCACAGGAAAGAAAGCCTTTGGATGCGAATGAGTCTTTAAGTTAAAATATGAGTGTGCTAGCACCAATTATTGGCACAACGCATGTTTGGTTGCAAACGGATTCTCACAGATGACACTTGGCCCAGTGGTGAAACAACAGACTGTTAGGGTGCTGTTCACTACACGTACTAGCGGTAAGGAAACTGCAAGTTATTCACTTTGATGTCAGTGATTTGGAAGAAGACCTGTAGATAGAGCAACCTAAATGTTTTGAGATTCGACAAGGGCATGGAATGAGAAGGCTAATGCAGTTTGTTAAGTGAGGGTTTTCAACATAGTCAGACAGATTCAAGGCACATTGGATTTGCCCCAGGTCATTACTAATAATATCAAGTCCATCAGACTTTTAACTAACTAAACTTTTGTAAAATATCAAGAAATCATGTTATGTGTAACACACTGTATCCATACCGGAACAGGGCATACTGCTCTAGTAACAGGTTGTCCATGTGAATCCTCCTTTATTTGTGCAGAGAATTACAAATCGAGTTAATGAGTCAAGTACTGCCGAGAGGATTTCAGGAAAGATTTACAGCGCATTGCAGCTATGCAGGGAAGCCAAACACCGGCCGCTCGTAAGTTGCACTGCTGGCTGTTGCATGGAGCAATCTCATGTAATAATTCAACTATTGGCTTTAATAACTGGCAACCTGCGTTTTTGAATTCATCATTTGATGCTTTTCAACTTTGCAAATTTCAATTGGCGATTTTTTTTTAACTGAAATGTTAGGACCGAGGTGCCCGTGAAAACGTGGTCAGATTTCAAATTTGATGACTGCATTGGAAAAAGCACCCACACTTTCATATTTTTCTCCGAATCAGCGTTTGCATATCTTTTACTGTTTGCAAATAAATTTACAAAGGCCCCTCTGACCTTTTGTTCACCATGCACGTAGTGTTGAAGACCTTAAAGTGACCATGTTTCAACACACTCCAGCAATTGTCCCTCCATAAAGTGAAATGCTCTCCACAGTGTAGTTGCATGATTGAAATTCTTCACAACATACTTCACTCCAACAATTCCCTATTAACCTCATATACAAGGCTCTATGGCATGCGTGCATCAGCAGGCCCTTCAGCATACAATTTAAGGAGAAATGCACCAATATACAGGGTGATTCATAAACCTTGTGGAGGGCTAATAATTTTTAAATGACATTTGAAAACAGTATTATTTGGCTT
>JAQFZQ010003548.1:0-10467 GCA_034696005.1 Glomeris marginata | reverse complement strand
CAATCAGGTGATGCACGTGTCTCCCTCAATGCTAAAGAACGAGAGTGCCTAGTCCTGGTCAGTATATTGTGTCCTTGCTTGCATACTCAAGTTAACCCCTTACAACGTTAAACGGCATGTCGTTCACTTTAAAGATGCGAGGAGCAATTCACAGTAAAAGGAACAAGTTTGTCCTGTCTTCACGAATTGATTTATTGGACGACAAACAATAACGCACAAAATGTAGGAGTTACCGCATTTACTGGCAATGCTAAGAAACTGGTAATCTGGCAACATGACACAACATTTGTTAAAAAATATAATGTATCCTAGGGCCAATAAATGATTTTATGTGAAAGATAATAATTTGCAAAATTAGTTTAATCAAGGAATACTAAGGGTATTCCTTTTTTTAATCAATGAATACTAAGGGTATTCCTTTTTTTAATCAAGGAATACTAAGGGTGGGGTTATGGAATGGAGATTCATCAGCCAAATGCAGTAGCCATGTGTTCGTTGCAAGGCCGTATTGGCTAGCCAATCCTTCCTCTCGAGCCTCTACCATATATGGGCAATGGCATGAAGCGCCACTCAGTGGGAAAGTGCTAAAGCTCTGTGGGGAGCTAGTTCGTTGCAGGCCACTACCATATATGGGCAATGGCAAAATCCTCCATTGGCTGGTTTACAGCCGACATCTTGAAATCGCAGCTGCATTTTAGATGCGTTTTAGCTGAACTTGCACGAAGGTTACGACATTAACAAGTTGGATTTCCTAAGCCAAAACAAGGTCAGTTTCTTGTGCGGGTTGTTTTTGATGTACTGCGGACAAAATAAATGACCTACAGAGTTCGTTTAACTCGTTTTCGAGTCTTAAAATTCGCGATTTTCTGAATTTGTAAACATTGCTGGCTTCATCACTTTGCTGACAAACAAATGAAGAAACCATTTAACATGCAGATATGCACTAGTAAGTGAATATTATCGGAATATGTGTAATTATAGTGCATGTATGTATACAGTATATTTATTTCTTCCCCTCCTGGGGTTAGAAAGAGGGTTACATTCATACGACATTTTTACACTTCTCAATTTGTTTTTGTTAGTGAGATCGGTCATCACTAGTTACATGAGCTCTAGCTCTGTATACATTTATATCATACATGCCCATAATTTACGCTTATAACTAACTACATATTATTACCCCGGAACTCCATTCACGTACAAAATATTCACATTTATATCCCCCAACCTGCCTGCCTGCCTCTTTCTGTTCAATTTTTTTTGCTTTTTTCCCAAACTACGTATCACCTCCCCCTTTTCGCTCAGCATTTTATGCCACGCCTTCCCAAATTTATCAATCCCTTCCAGTCGCTCTACCATCCTACACCTTGTCAATAAACATGTTTTTGTGTTTCTACTTCCTCTCCACAAAGTCTACACCTGTTTTCACATTCCATTCGCCAGTACTCGCATCCCTTCACCAAACCCCCGTGCGAAATCCTGCTAACAATCTTAATTGAGCATTTTTGGCATTCTTGATGTGCTCATGCGCCGCCTACGTGAACGAACGCGTTTTCTCCATAACTAACGGTTTTTTCGAAAAACATGCGTCAACATAAAAGAATCACAGCGTGTCAATACGTATTTAAATATTATTTTTGGCAGGGTTAGGTAAATTATTTTTTTTGATAGCTTATCCGCCAGTAAATTAGCAGTTGATGGACTGGCCGCCCAGTGGCGCTGTTGCATTGCTAAAATGGTCAATTCTGTTTTATTCATATTATTTTTAACTAAATATTGAGCAAGTCCCTCATTTGGTAAAATTTTCTGATACTCTGGGTTATATTTCGATTGCGTAATCTTCCCTCTTCTTATTTGCCTCTCTATGTCTTCTACTCTCTTATGCAGGAAGCCTTGCACATCTCTAAAATCTGTTTCCGTTCTTTCTAACTCTTCCTCCGAGAGCCCCAATACCCCTAATGCCCTTCTCTTCTTTTCCCTCCACTTACCAATTTCTTTATTTCTTTTATTTCTATTCCATTCTCCACATTCCTTCACCCAACGACCTCCTCCCAACTGTAATATTCTTGCCTCAAATTTATATACTTGTTTTACAAAACTCACTTTATCTATGGTTCCAACTCCTTCTTCTAGTACTATATATTTTGGCGTATTCCATACAAGACCCAATACTCATCTTATATATTTTGCTCTTATTTTATCCAATCCCTCCCACGTCTCCCATCCCCATACTTCACTTCCATACTTTAGTATTTACTTTACCATTGAATTGTATAATTTCAATCTTAATTGGAATTCCTCTGGAAACCTTCTCTCTCCTATACCCCAAATTCTTCGCATCGCTATTGCTGCTTTCTTTTCTATTACTTTGAGATGTGCTGCCCTTCCATTATTTGTCTGAAAAGTATACCCTAAATATTTAAATTCCTTCACTTTTTCTATCTGTTTTGCTTTCCACCACCAAATTTCATTTCTCGCACTTCTCCCACCCTTCCTAAACACCAATGTGTAATTGTAGTGTCTTCACGATGAAATGCAGTCTTAGCAATTAGAAAACGATCGTTATTTCTAAAATTCCAGGAGTGCATGTTCACTCGATAATCAGCAGCAACTACTTCATTAGGCCACGCCCCCTTTGTACCCATAGACCAGGAAAGTAATAAGTCATAGGGGCGTGGCCTAAGGAAAACTTGCCACGTCCGGGATAAAGCTGCCGTGCTCTAACATGCGGTTAATCATAATAATTCACGTGTCTGACTTGGTTATAGCTCTCACATCGGTTTTTGGGGCCAAAATTAATAAAGGGGGGGGGGGTGAAAACAGTAATTACTCAAACAGGATTAAAAAGAAGAAGAGTTCTGGATGTTTCTTTCTGCTGTTTTTGCCGGTTTTTGCGCTATGGCGTACACAGCAGTACGGCATTTTCATCCCGGAAGTAGCGATTTCGGCCGTTTCACGTGACCGTGCGTGTCATAAATAGGCGTGGGTTTCCTGGTCTATGGGTACAAGGGGGGCGTAGCCATGTCTGCAGACATGGCTACACTCGACCCGACTCAGTCTCCATTCCATAACCCCACCCTTAGTATTCCTTGGTTTAATGTACATTTTAAATATCCTTGCATTTGGCATTTGACATTATAACAGCATTTTGTTATAAAATAAAATAATACTTTCCGGATAACCCTTGTACTTGCTTACTATTGTAAGTTTACAGATTAATAACGTTTTACAAGAAGGATTATTTTAAAAGTATAAATATCATTGAAAATATTGTAATGCACTTATAACAAATTCTGGTATTCTTGGAAAGTTAGTAATGAAAATTAGCTTGACAATTAAAAATTTAATTGTCAAATCATATAACACGATATTTCTCTCTTTTTGCAGTACTTCGACAAATACAAAGAATTTTTGAGGATGTTCCCATTCCATTAACAATGACTGCAACTAAACTTTGCAGTGAGGATGAAATTGTGGCAAAAATGAATACCACGCCAAATAGTCTCATACGTGCAATATCGAAATTAGGATCACGGTATTCATACAAGAAAGTAGTTGTCATCACTGAGAGAAAGTTTGGTGCTATTGCGATTCCAATTCTCTTATTAACGAGTCCAATTTGATGATTGAAACAAGTTCACGTGAAAATTGTAGAAATGCTTTTCCCGCTTCTATGGAATTTCTCTTTTCACATAAGATCCTAATTCCACGTAGAATTAAAATTTTTGCCATTTTTACAACCCAATAGAGAGTCAGAGTCATATGTGAGGATGCCATCATATTGTATGTTACATTCCAGTCGAAAAAAGCACCTCTCTTATTTTGAAATGGACCCAGTCAATCCATTTAGACTTTAAACAATCTTCTCAATCTGTTGGGACAGACAGTTTAAATGTGAACTGACATGGTTATGCAACACCCCATGATATTTGGACAATAGAAAGAATGATTAAAATTAAAACTGAGTTCCTTTGAAGTTTGTGTGTTTTTTGGCCTGTGCAAAGGGGCTAGGAGGAATAAAATTTTAGTATAGAGGGTTTGTTCTAGCATATGCAGCGGGGACGCCATCTGTATACATATAGCCAGTAGGCATTTAGCACGTTTTGGAATAAGTGGGATGCCATACGCACTGTCCCGGATGTAAATTTGCGAATTTTTATTTTAAAAAATAAACGAACCTGTGGAAAAATTAGAAAAAAATTGGACATATGCAAATATATTTTGTTCGTGCATAGGAAAGTTTTCAGAGAAATCGGTTGCAAGAAATTTACCATGTCAGTTTACCTTTAATCGCAAACTGCGCAGTTCATTTTCTGTGATCAATTAAGTCAAGTTATGTAAACAGTTGTCGGTTCCCAACTCATTGTACCGTGTTATTCTGACTGTTGTAATTAAAAATTCGCCTGGCCCCATTATCACATATGTATACCAGGTGAATAAAAAATAATGGCCACGTCAAATAAATTTCTCAATAATCAAAATGTTGGAGGTTTGTTTTCACAGACGTATTCACATGCTTCCGATCATGTTGCATGTGTTTTTCCTTTTCCGTGTGGTTACGCTGTAGGCCAGATCAATGAACTCATTGGTTAGAGGATGCCTTTTGGTGCTGCAACGGTGCTGCAAACAACTACAACGCTACCACACGACACTTGTGTAACTAGTAACCGGAAACTTTTCAATAGGAAGTCATAGATGCTCATTCATAAATGGTTATTCACTAAATGCACACAAAACACTCAGTTTTCAAAGTCTTACACTAACTGAACAAATCCATTTGATTAATCCTTTCATGGTTATCTCCAAATAAATGTTTTATGCACATACGTAATAAAGTTTCAACAAAGTTTATTGTATACAGGGTGAGCCAGAGAAACATTCGTTTTTTATTGGGACATAGTGAAGCGAGGAGTTGTAGTGGAGGGGAAGGGTTGCTTTCAAAGGATTGTGGTGGTTGGGAAATTTGTTCCTCAAAGCCTACTTTTCACAAGGACACTCGATCAACGCAGTGCAGCGCTTATCATTACAAAATTATCTTCGAAGTGTTGTTCCTGACTAGGGATCAATCTTGTCGTAGGTTCCCATGAAGGTCTCCACCCACAATAATATTGATCCCCGGGCAGGAACAACTCTTCAAGGGGGGATTTTGTAACAAAAACAAAATGCGCGCTGCACTGCAATGAAACCTTGTGAAAAGTATAAAAGTAGGCTTCGACGGCAAATGCACGCTGCTCTCTTGCTTGACCAAGTCATTGTTATGACTAAGAAGGGTTGAGGAACAAATCTCCCAACCACCATCATCTTTTGATACAATCCCCGACCCTCCACTACCACCCTTCGCTTCACCACATCCCATTGAAAAAAGAAAGTTTTTCTCCCCCACCCTGCACATTAATAAGAACTATTTAATGCAATATACGTAGTATATAGTAAGGAACTTGTCTGAATTACCACATTGCTTAATTAAGTATGCATAATATTTGTGCAATGATGTCTTATTTACACTGCCAGAACGAATTACTGGTGATTGGATGCAACAGCTTTCAAACACGTTTTTGGACGTTGGAATTCTATATGTAGAAAAACTTGAAATTGAAAAGTTTACTTATCCTGATGAAAATTTTAATTTGGATATAATGCATATTGTGTTACTGGAAAAATGTAATGCTGGCAATTTATTCAACATTCATATATTTGTGAGTCATACGAGTATAATTGCTAGAACATTATGGCTTTGGAATTGCAATACAATACATGAAAATGTCTGTCGGAGGCTTCACATTATGTATCAAGCATGCAGTATACATTAAGCAGATTTTATGAAATCAGTTTGATATGTACAATTGCGGCCAAAAAAATTGTCGCCGAAATTGCGCTGCAAGAAAGCCAGCCGATTCCAGCGCCCCCAATTGCCACCCACCGTAACTAAAAATCCTATGTTGGTCTATTCATCTGTTAGACACGGTGGGTGGCAATTTGGGGCGTGGGTATTGGTTGTCTTTCTTGCAGTGCAATGTTGGCGACAATGTTTTTGGCCACAATTGTACATACTGAACATATGAAAATCATTAAGCAGCTTGTTCTTACATATTTAAGACGACTGGACCTAAATAAAAAACTGGAACCCATTGACATATTTTCACTTTAAATTAACGCAAAGACTGAAGCGTTTATGGATGCATTGCTTGTCATGTTTCAAACCACAGAAATCGTACCCAAACATTTTAAATTTCAAATTGCATCCTTAATTTCTAATGATTGACACATATTCATAACTCTACTATATGTTGTATGTCAGTGATCGGCATAGCTGTTGTGAGAGAAGGCCCAAGAGTTTCTAATGTCACCACTGATATTGTGTTCTGTGTAAGCTGGATACAACACAGGTTGCTATGTTCTTGTATTCGCCAGAACTGAGTCAACAACTGCATTGCAGTGTCCATTTAGTCTCCGATTGAACATTGTCCCTCCAACTCTGAAGTACATAAAATAACCCTGTATAATTGGAGCACGGGTTGAGGAACAGGGAATTGCGCTTGACGAACGTACATAATGCTTGGAAATTGTTACTGTTCTTGAATTTGATGCCGCCCGTGGATAAGGTTTGAAACAGGAACTTTATTTAAGCTGAAGAAGAATTGTTAAAATCATCCAATAATGTGCGGGATAAAACATAGTTGATTGGGTGAGGCAATGTTCGTAAACAGGAACAATCGATCTGTCAAGAAATCACCAGTGAGTTAGTTCAAGGGCAAGTGTTGGGACAATGGATCTTCCAACTTTACAATGACCTTTTGGGCCATGTCCTTCACTAGTTGGTAGAGTTTACGGATAATAATAAAATGGCAGACATTTCCTCACCCATAAAATAGAGATTACATGCAGTGTAACAACCCTGTCCAAGGGTCTGTTACAACTTGTGAATAATCGCACACCAACGCCATACCATGACCTATTGAAAAAATAACAGTTTAATTAAGATCAAACACAAGTACTTACATACACTGGCCCCTGGCTAGGCCACACAGCTATAATAGCTAAACTAAGCCCCTGAGGGGCGCAATAATTCTGGACTTATGTGGAACCATTGTCTGGCAGCACTTATTGCGGACAAAACACTATCTCAGTAATAACTGACAATAAATTACAGCCTACAATGATTTATATATACAATAAGCTGCAAGCCTCGGTGTCCTATCCCTGACATTCTATTGAAAATTGGTGATCTCACTCCGTCGCCAAGCAACCCATTGGCCAGCCGGTGGTGACATCACCTTTCTTCTACGTTAATTTACATGCGAATTCGCACGACGCCCTCTGCAACTTTCTTTCTAGAAGGTTGCTCGAACGTCTCGTAAAGGGGGTGGCAAGCTGGCGCATCGAGGAACCGGACGGTTACTTACCCCACCCGCCACCTAAAAATGAGGGAATACCTTTCCACAAGTCGGAAGTCTTTTACCTGCCTGTGAGTAAAGCATCTCTTACACAATTTAAAATCACAATACAGATCACAAAACGAACTTGACACTAACTAGCCAGTGCCTATCTCAACAGTACGACATGAAAAGCAAACATACATTTCCAAAACGGAGTAAACGTTTACAAAACGAGGTAGCGGCTGACGGGCCCGCTACAACTAGAACAAGAAATTTTTTTTACAAAACTAGAAACGAGTTCCAAACTCAAAGAAGTTCTTACACAAGACTAGGAAACAAGTGTAAAACTTAACGCAATTGCACTTAACGGTTAACCAACAGTCAACTACATTGGGCATTATACCCTAACGTGTACACAAAGGTGTAGCAAACCACAGTAACTTGAACGAGTTGTAACCTAATGGACCAAACAAGCTACAAAATGTTCCTGCAGCGAGGAACTTTCGGACATTCCTGCTCTCGGACCCTCTCGCGTCCTGGACGTTAGGAACGAACTAGCTCTTGCTGTCTGGACTTCTTGTGGGCCGCCGCCATCCACCAATCCGATGACGTCTTCAGGCTGCCAGCGTACATCCTCTCAAGAACAGCTGTTCCCATCCAGGTCGCACGATATTAAATATGTATCACAGAATTGGGGGAAAGGAAAGTTGGGAAGGATGGTGGGGAAACTAGTTGCAGAATTCGCACTAATGTGGCCCTGGGGCGGACCATACTTTAGGGTGTGTCGGCTAGTCGCCCTGGCCCACAAAGCATAACAGCATGGGCCTGCATGCATGCTAATACACAATTCTCAGGGGAAGGGAAAAGGGAAAGAAAGGGGAGGGATGGAGAGGTTTGGGGCGGGATGATATCCTAACCATCCATTAATCAAAATCCTTGGCCAAGCTGATTCGGTAACATGCAGTACAATCAGGTCAAAATCGGGTGTGTCAAGGTAGGTGTGTATGTCGTTCTCTGAAAACAATCAGGGCCAATGTGCAGCAAGTTAGGGAAGTTGCGGAGTGGAGCCAAATACAGGACAGGACAGATGGGAGGTAGATCCTCTTCATCCTTATCACCTAAGAGGTGATTCTCCTCTAACAGAGTGCATTCCTCCACCCCCTCCATGTCAAGAACAAGTTGCACTGCATCTATGGCTTACTCTACCAGGATGCCTGCCGATAGCAGATCATCTCCCACAACCAGGGTGTCGATGGTGTGAACCGGACACTCGCGGGGTGCAGCCTGGACGTCTGATCCTCCATCAGCATCGATTGGTTGCACAGACTCCTCCAACAGGTCGCCAGGACCTGGGCAGGGGGCAGCAATTTACATCAGAGGTGAGACTCGTGCCCCTTCCCCGGGCACTAAGCACATAGACTCTATGCGTCGCACATCTGCCACCGCTCCCTCCACCTCGGGGACATTAACGCCAGTCACAGAATCCTCGTCCACTTCGGCATAGATTGCCCCCTCAACCAAAAGTGCATTCCATTCCACAGATTGCAGCCGGGTGATGCACCAACTGGTCCTGGGACAGCCACAATGATCATCACTCTCTGGCCCTCATATTCATTATTCACATCAATATTCAGGTCACCACGCACCACAACGGTGAGGCCTTCAAGCAACGCCCACAAGGCCTGTGGATCTGCCTGACTGTCCCATACACACCGCAGAACTGCAACAGATCTTGAATTTGGTCGCGGGTGTAAGGGGCGGACTCAGACGACCACGTTGTGTCGTGATCCACTCAACGGATTCTCGCTGCTGCCTCTTCAATCTTACCTTTTGCCCTACCCGAACAGTCATGGACTATTGGGTCCGGTTCACCTGCGGGGAGGGCGCTGGGTCACTGAACTCGACGGCAGTGCGGGCTGCGTTTCGGTTGCAAGGTCCTGGAGACACGAGTTGCTAGGCACCGGCTGCAGTGTGGGTTCAGAGTACTGGGGCACTCCACTGGCATGTTCATTCAGCCCCTCATTGGCACTGGCCACCCCATTCCTGCCAAAGCATCCTCTGTCTTCATGGGCCATATGGCATCGGTCGAAGCCTCCTCATTGCACTTAGATTTAAGCTTAGTGTCTCGCTTTTTCAATTGAGACCACGCAGCAGCGGCAGTAGCCTTAGACGCTCCTGGGACATATCAGGAGTGCGGCTCATCCCGTCTGGGGTTGGGCCTCTCTTGCCTGTCAATCCCCGCAGGGATCAAGTTTGAAAGTGGGAGTTGTGGTTGTTGTAAGGCTGGCTCCGGCCAGATTGGATGCACCATCGCCTTGGGCCAAGCCCCACCATAGGCCGCCATCCCGTTGCCTAAAGGATGAAGCCCACCAGCAGCCTCCACCCGACCACTTTCATGATCAAGCACCACTGCGGTATCCAATCGGCCTCTGTTTGAGTGGTGTTCATTATCCACCTCCATCCGACCTTTGTCAGTACGGGATCTGTGAGCAGCTGAGAGGTGCCAAAATGACTGCTCGTTGCCGCCATATGGATGATACCCCATAATGGAATAAGGGTTGCATTCACTAGGCGGCCGCTTCCCCACTGCCCTTCCACCTGCCCCCACCTCTGAGCCCGACACCCTGTCAGCATTGGTGGATTCCCGTTGGGACCGCTTCCAGTCCAGTAGACCCAACTCGACTTGCACATTGCTGGGGTGGTCTTTTGCTGGTACGGGTTTTTTCTGGTTTGGTTTTACTGCAATGCCACAGAGCCGTGCAGCAGTGCATCAACGTTGCAGCAGCAAAACATTTCATATTAATTCAGACACATTACATAAAAATACACTGTATTATATAATTACATTTTTAGACTTATCTCGTCCTTGCCGTCAACTTTCTAATTGGAACTGACAATGACGCCATTTCGATGAACAGGCTTTCCTGTAGGAATGTGATGTTGCCATTAGCAACAGTATTTGTGATGTCACACATTGTCCAGCATGCACCTAGCCCAATCATATCAAGGAGTTGATCATATGCTGGACAATGTGTGACATCACAATTACTGTTGCTAATGGCAACATCACATTCCTACAGGAAAGCCTGTT
>JAQFZQ010003547.1:0-10470 GCA_034696005.1 Glomeris marginata | reverse complement strand
GGCTCATTTCCGCCCATAGGTTTATAGGGGAAAACATGCTTGTTTTGGTGCCATTTATACACACCAGAAGTTTGTCGTATATTTTTGGGACACCCTGTATAGCGGCAACTTTTCATAGAAAAGTTCCCAGAAGCAGGATATTTGGTTAGACTACATTCATGACTGAGAGAAGAGTCCGTCTGTCAAATGAACGGTTGCAATTGTATCCTATATATAGGGATCACTGTAGAATAAAAATGCTAACCCCGTTTCTGACCATTTATCAAATATTGATGATATCGATTGAAATTTAGAATGACAATTTTTGGCAGCACACAGAAAACAGATCATTTGCCTATTGTTTAAAGTATAGTTATTGCACCTTTCTGCATGCATGGGAATATTTACTATTTTAATCCTTGTCATAATACTTGACTCCTCGGTTATAATGTCAACTCGGTTATAACGACAAATTTGATGGTCCCAAAGATGTTATAACAAACCGAGTTTGACTGTAGTATATGTGGGAACGTTGATTGGGCTATATTTTCCGTGAATCACACATTTCATTATCAATGTAAAACTCTGGGTGGATGATAAATAAGGGCCACATCAAATAACTTAATAAAATATTGAAGGACGGCTTTTGCGGACATATATAGGAATTCAGATGTGCTTAACATATGTGATAGTTGAATTTACAGGCAGATCCTTATTTCATGTTGAACTGATTGCCAACTTTTTGACCGCTTGGTAAGTTCCAATTAGAAAGTTGTTAAACGATCCAAAGTAAGTAGGGTAGGACATTGGATTAGCAGCCAGTAATTTGTAATCACTGTACCGCATGCAGTGGAGTCATAGATGCAAAAACAGTATTTCAATATTTTGATTATTAAGAATGTTATTTGATGCAGCCCTTATTTATCATCCACCTGGTATAATAGAAACTCAATTGATGAAGCTTTCATAAACGGAATTACATTTATATGACTATTAAAGTGAAATTGAAAAGAAAAATGCACTGCGTTTTTTATGAAGCAAAATGCTCCAACCATTCTTGCACATAATAAACCCTATTGGGCTTTCATGCATTAAAATTAGAAAAATATATATCCAGGGTCAACTTATTTTGTATATTTTTAGATCTGTCCTATTTTAAATGCATCTTTCAAACTTTATTAATTCATTCGCCAATTACAGTGAAATCTTGTTGTCTAAACCAGAAATCGATGTAAACTAAAGTTTTTTTTTAGTTTCTTGCAGGCAGTTTCCATAATAATATCATTGTCTATAGCGGAAACCTGTTTAAAACAAGGAGGTTTAAAACGGAAAATATTTCCTGTCCCATGGGTATACTATAGTCTGACGAAAGCTGTTGAGATTAGTGGCATGCAAGTATACTGACCTAGAGGTCTATTTTTAAGCTGCAAGCTGAACTTGTAAAAATGAACCCATGTGGATCAAGAGTTGTATTTTGCTTAGTGTGCACATAACGATGGGATTTATGAAGGGGAAATATATGGTGCTGTCACGCAAGAATCTGAGCAATTCTTTTGTTATACACGTGTAGCTGTGTTGTCATTTAGAAATATTGTGGATAGGGCCTCCAAATTCGGATGGCTTTTCTGCATTTCAAAAATGGCGCATTAATAATGCAGCTGATAATAATATAATTAATGTAATATACCCGAGGATGATGATCCTCAATAAATTTGGGATAACCTGTTTGTGAAATTAATTATAACGTATGGATAGAAAATTGAGTTTGTCCCTCTATGACGTAAATAAGTTGACACTGAACCTGTTCATGGACTAAAAATGGTGAAAATAAGTTACAAAACATGATGTGATGCAGGGAAGTTAAACGCAATATGTTTTGATGAAAACCGAGTATACAGCTGTTCGATTGTGCCATATCAGATCTAAATATAGCTCAATATTTATTAGGGAAATTTATTATTGCGATTTATAAATTGTTGCTCTACTGTGCGTGTGACAATAGATTCTGTTATTTATTTTGATGGAAATATTGTGTATTTGCCTTTATGTCCTCCATTGCTTTTGTGTTGGCATTGATAACTGCAACTGCTATATACAGTGATAAAAGTGATGGTTGTATAGTTATAAAATTCGGGGCTTGTAGACTGACCTTTATTTTTTTATGAGAACCTGTCTGGCTGTAGAAGAGGTCAAAGTGCATGTCTGGACAAAGTTCCAGATTAGTAGCGCCCAATTTTGAAATTATATGCTGTGTCTCTGCAGGGCTAGCAAATCCAGACAGTGCGGAGATGTGAAGTCCACATTCAGGCTATTTTGCTATTCAAATAGTTTCCTAAAGCAATGTTTTATTGCCGTTCAGTACCCTCTAACATTTTATAAAAACGTTAACAAAAGTAAAAATGCTTGTATGAGAAATACAGTGTTTTTACTTCCCATTAAATTTATAGAGATTTACTGAAATTAAAGTACAATTGTCAGCGTTTTCGAACATACCCTAATAATCTCATAAAACAGTAGATAAACATGGTGAAAAAAATCGTGGTGAAGTCAGATTTCAATTATAAATTGGTAAAAAAAGTTATGAGCAATCTAAGAACGACCTGTAGCTCCGCCCACGAATTCGTTAAAATACAGTTTGCCGTTCCAAACGTGAACGTAGTGCAATTGTTGCAATGCCAGCTGTTGTCCAGAGGTCCAAGTATACTTGCATCGCAATTTTATTGGAGTTTTCGTTCACTGAGACCCGCGAACGACGGGATTACGAACGTACCCGGGCAGTGGGCGTTAGCTAAAATGACGTATACGTGAGTTCTAGGCTAATCAGATTCGAACGTGGCACTTATAGCCGTGTTTTTGAACTGCGTACTACACGAAAACCATCCATCGCGCAAAATCATGAAAATTCAGGGTAGATCTACTTCACCTTTTCTTCAAATTGTGAATTTGTGGCATTTTTAGCAATTTCACATAATTCGACTGACAATTGTACTTTAACAATAAATGGCTTATTTTTGAAAAGCAAAATCGTCTGAAAGTGGACTTCACTGTCTGCGCTGTAAACACGTGTGCACCAATTACAGGATTTTTACCAATTATGGACCCAATGGTCATGTATAGGAGAAGCTGGCCAGCTTTATAATCCCAGTTTGCAATAATATTTGAAGAAAATCGCACTTTTCATTCATAAAAGAGAAGAAAAGTTCAATGACTTAGCTAAACACATGAAATACATCCTGTATTAGGAAATGACGGCAGAAAAAGGGCGGAGCAATGGCAATGCTACGTGATGCACATCATGTCCCTTCTGGTGGATGACTAACTTAAAATAGCTTGTTTAATGCATGATTTAAAATAAAGACATGAATGAATTCATTATGCACACCAGAACTGTTCATGTAGGTTTGGGATAACCATGCACTGTCTATACCATTTTTTGTCATTATATGAACATTTTAACTTGCAATTTTCAATATTGGTTTTACATGCAGCATTTGCCAAAGTAATTTGTGTTATGGACTTGGCTACATCCAGTGGCACATTTGCTGTATAGCAATTGCAAAGTGTTATTAAATAATTATGCGACTGCAGCGTGTAAGTGGCGCACATTTCAATATTTATATAGCATCATTAATTTGCTGGGTATGCACAAACACATGCAACACAATATATACAACTGTGAAAGAACGTTTCTATATATGTATAATCATGCAAACTAATATGTTGGATGCAAAACCGGATATGTAAATATATTTGCATGTAAAAATA
Source organism: Glomeris marginata (assembly GCA_034696005.1). Classification (NCBI taxonomy): domain Eukaryota; kingdom Metazoa; phylum Arthropoda; class Diplopoda; order Glomerida; family Glomeridae; genus Glomeris; species Glomeris marginata. The sequence continues at coordinate 6,726 of JAQFZQ010003547.1, read as the reverse complement.
TTTTTTGCCTCTATTAATATGCATGAAGTGCTATACTATATTAAATAAATATTATTAGCTAAATCTTCCTTTTAAAAATGGAAGTTTGTATCTGGTTTATGAACAAGTATGCATTTTTTAATGTAATATTCGTTTATATCGGATTTGGATTTGCAGCAAAGCATCCTATTTTCCATAAAGTCAAATTAAAAATTTGAGCAGTGAAGTTTTTGGGAGAATCTGGCAGGTCGATAAGCCTAATACTAATCTGTTAATATAATATTAGGTGTAGGATTTAAAATCTGTGAATTGCAATGTTGATAATTAATCAGATGCATCATCATCTTACACAAATGTGACATAGTTAATTTATTCTTCCTTATGTGATAATAATCCCCATGCACTTGCATAATGTATTATACTTATTGTGTTCTGTAATTCCTATAGCTTAAGAATTTCAATTTATTTTCAGCAGGGTTAGGTAGTTTTTTATATCTAATAATATTTAAAAGGGAGAAATCTCATTGTGGATAATATTTCATTCATCGATATGACATTGGCCTAATCAATTAATATGAAATCAATATTAACACCTGATTTGTTGCAAATGGTAGCTATAGGCTACTGTGATCACCTCCCTCTGCATGCAAATGATAAGTTATAGATGATTATCTGAAAAATGTTATGATACTACGCAGATATGCAAATTGCATACAAACGTTATTAATGCAACAGCTTGCGAACACTAAACATTTTTTGTTACCTCCCATTAAAGTTTGCTTTAATCTTGTGCATATCTATAGGGATTCCCAGCCAAACCTTAGACTAAGTAGGCGGAGCATGTGCCCCACTGCAGCCAATGGCATCGATACAAGAACTTCAGGGGAGGTACTGTTATCTTGCCTTATAGTGCAAGCCCTATCCTGAAACTCAACCCTTGCTCCGCCTATTTAGTCTAAGGTTTGGCTGGGAATTAGTATAGACTAATAAAATTATAATACTGTCTATTAGATTATTATAGGCATGTAAAAATATGAAAAAGATAAAATGTTAGACCACTTTTGCATATATTGCACGCTTACCAGATTGCAATGCAACATTCCGATGATCTGGATCTGGATCAATAAGAAAAAGTTTAATCTGGGTGCCCCAAATGAATGGAGTCATAGTTCAGAAATTGGGAGGTCCTTTCAAATTAAAAAAAGATAAGCACATTTTGTTTTTATAAAATATTGTGTCATATGGTCGGATCAACAATTTCGATAGAGACCTCAACCCATTTACCTATGCAAAACCATGTGTTCAATTACATAAACACTCGGCTGTAAAACATACTAATTCATCTTTAATGAATGGGGTAACTTGTAAAATTGGTATAATATCCATATTGCATTAATTTTGCAATAATGTAACCATTCATTGTTGTTTTATTATTATTTCATAATACCGTATATTCTGTATGATTTCTTTGCATTTATTCCACCCACGATGAAAAGATTTTCAAGCAAACTTGTGCTATATTTTTGACTCATCCAACAAGCTTATTATAACGGGGTGCAAAGTATTCCAATATTTCCAATTTTTCTATGCAGGGTGTTAATGAATACAATATTAAAAACTCGTAGAAGGGCTATGGTAGAGGAAATGTCACTGAGCCGCACTACGGACAACTGAAGCGCAAGAATCCCTCCCTGAGGGAGGCTGCCCTGCACTTTACTGGGAAGCCTACTGTTTGAGTTCAACCAGCGACCTGAACTTTGTGCCAGGCACAATTGCAGAGTGTTTAGCTAGTCTCCAGAAATGGCTTTGGCTCGTGGTTATTTCACAATTCTTGGACCCTAACACAGTGCATGGCACTTTGCGAAATAGCACTGCACTTGTACTAAAGGTCAGGATTTAGAGGTGGGGTTGTTTGGAAACGGGGCAGCCTGGTCCCATTGTACCTGATGTCACCCTGAGGATGGCTGACTACACATATGCTGAGGATGCTGATATGATTTACATTTACGGCATAGCGCAGGGTAATGTGGGGTTTGCCCGTTGGCTCGGTCAAGAATGATATCCAAGTCGTGCACTTCCAGCGCACAGCCTTTGCTAGAGTGTTCCAACAGCTCAGGGAAAATGGCACCCCTTCTGGCAACAGGATGAACTGTGGTACTGTAAGGAATCACTGTAGTTCTGATTTTGATGAGGAGGCACATCAGATTGCACAGGGAACCCTTCAATGAGCACCAGAGCCATCGCACATGATATGGGTGTAAACCATGTGAGCGTATGGCAGGTTTTACATGAACAAAAGTTCCACCCCTTACATCATTGCAGAGTGCAAGATCTGGGCACGTCTGATTTTGCGCCACAAGTTAATTTCTCTGTGTGGTTTCTGGAACGCAGCTGGAAAGAGCCTCAGTTTCTTTACCAATGAGGCTTCATTCACAAAGGAAGATGTCTACAATGTTCATAACAACCATGTGTTTTATAAGGAAAATCCTCAGCACAGCCTCTTGCGGCTACCAGCAAATATTCACTATGAATGTATGAGCAGGCATAGTTGCTGGACGCTTGATTGGGCCATATCTTCTGGAACCACGTGAAACCCTTCCACGGTTGCTGGATGATGTTTTATTGGGCATTCATTGAGCCATGTGGTTTCGATGCCATGGTATACCAGCACACTTTGCCTGTACTATCCAAGCCTACCTCAACCAATTGTTTGGATCCAGATGGATAGGCTGAGGTGGTCTGTTGGCATGGCTTCCACGTTCGCCAGGTTTGAATCCATTCGATTTCTGTCTGTGGGGCCACATGAAGGCTCTAGTATACGAGACACCTATCCCATCGGAGGAAATTCTTGTGGCTCGCATACATGCAGCAGCAGCAGTACTATCCACAACACAAGAGGAATTGTGGACCGTGTACAATAACACGCTTGGCAGATGCCATGCATGCAATGTCGTTGGTGGACGCACGTTCGAGCAACTATACCCTCACCAGAGTAAACGTTCCCTTTTCGAATTAAAGGAATACATCAGTTCTCTATTGTTCCCCAATTAGGAATGATGGGGAAACCTCCTTTCTTGAATGGGTTGACTTCAAAACCTGAAGTAAGGACAATAGAGGACTGGACTAATCTGTTAATTGGAAAATGGAACATTTACTCTGGCGTGGGTATACTGTAGTTTTCATGCCTATTAACAAATTGTGTATTTATGGGTAACAATAAAATTCACAGGAATTGCCTTTGAAACACATAATGTGCTTTTCCTTTTTGGATTTTCATACTATACTATGCATTCACTGAAAAACGGCACTTATTGGAAACGGGCAGGACGGCCAGGGAATCGAACCCCGGGTGACTTGCTCACCGTGCCAGTCGCCTCACTGTACCTTACAAGTTAGACCACTCGGCCACCGACCATCATCCAATTGTAGGTTGTTTTGACCCCTTTATGGTGCCAAGGACTTGACTCTGCAACCAACCTCAACACATCTTATGTTGTCACAGGCGTTATGCCCAGTTACAGGCATACTTGCGTAAGCTTCTACATATTAATTGAAATGGTTAGGAGGAGCAGCCATAGCTTTCATATGAGCCCCACTCAATTTTCCTACACCAATGGCCATAGCTTTCACTCCACTGGACCATCCCAGCCATGTATAGTTTTGTCATTTAGGAAATTGACCTTTCCCAGGTAAGCCGCAATTGGCTAAAACAATTTTCGAAATGACGTCAGAAATGATGTCAAAATGTGGGAGAACGGGTTTTCTGCCAACCAGTTTCCAGCTTTTGCCTCACTTTGGCCTCCATTTTCCTCACTTTGGCCACCATATTGACAGTGGGAGGCGCTTAATGGGATAGGACAATTAAGTGGCGGGAAAAAAATTCTTTAGCAATTCGGTGTGTGGTAATGGATTTTAATACTATGCATTTACTGACAAACATCGCTTATTAATATGAACAAATGTCAGCTCAAAGGATAGTGCATAACTCGAACGGTTATGCACTATAATATGCAATATAATAGTTCATCTACCATAGCCCTTCCACAACTCCTATGAGTTTGTAATATGTATTCATTAACACCCTGTCTAAACGGCCGTTCAAAAAATAATGTAAAATGGCCGTGGTCTTGATTCATCTAGCCAATATATATTGGTATTGCCTTGAGTTGCACCTTTTTAATGAGCTAAACTACTTCTACAAATAAGCCGTATTTTTTAGGTTCAATCAATCTTATAATCAGATTTTAATAATTTATTTAATGTTTATAATTTTGAGTTTGGTTGAAGGCTGAATGCAGGCGGTCGTTTCTCCTTTTAAACTTAGTTTCCAGCTAGTTGATTACTAGCTGAATGGGAAGTCTTACATGCAGACTCCTTGTAGCTATGCAGTGTTGCCAAATACTGGGGGCTCGTAATTGTATACTGCTGAACAATTGCAGGGTACCCAGCGATCAGGGATTTCAGGGAATATAATTTCCTTCAAAAAATAAAGGAAATATTAGGGATTTTTGCCCCTAAAAGTGATCATTCTTTCAAGTTAGCTATTAATTGGTGTTGTAATTTAGTGATGTGCTAAAGAGTACGATATAGGAAATTTCTGAAAATGTAATTTCTAGTTATAAGCTATTTGTTGTCGGAGTGTGCGGCATTCTCATCTTTGAAGCACTTTATTTTGATGGAATTAAAGTATATTCATATGCCGGTTTTCTGTAAATGTAGGGTACAAAAGAGCTTTTGACAAAATTTGATCTCTAATTTTCAAGTATAAAAACAAGTAAATGTGCAATAAATTAAATTTTATTCTAAATATGCCAAGTGCTATGAGTTTGAAATAATCATGGAATTTTCCGAAAAATGGCCTGGAAATCAGGAAAAAATGAGGGAATTTGGTTTAGAATTATAGTTGGGTACCCTGAATTGGCACAAACAAATTCGCTTATAAATTAACTCATGCTTAACAGTTAAGACCCAGATGTCCTTGTCAACAAACGTGCACGGTCAGATTTTGAAATTTGTTTTCCTGCATTTGCATTTTTAAATTTCCAAATCCACAGACTTTTCACCCACCTTTCATGAGTCGTGTCCAATACTGGGTTTTCTTGAAAACATTTGCTTTTATATTTACCTATGTAATTTGTGCATACAAAAATTATGATTATTTTAGCGTATAATGTTCTTAATTTACGCAGCGTTGAAAAACGAGTCAACTAACATTTTTACGCAAATATGTAATTTGCAAAACATTCCCTGCGTATATCCGAATAGTTATAATTATTGATGAAGTATTATTTACGAAGAAATAACTCGGCCCCTTTATTGCCGGAACATAAAAAATTATAATAAAATATTTAAAAAAAAAAAATTTTCCATGTTAATCAGATAGGAACTCCATGTTAAACTTTGTCTCTTTTGGAATGGACACCCGGAGTAAATGAGTTAAAATAAGAAGTTTCTGTGAGCATTGAATCGGTTTTGCAGTTTTTCTCGCAGCAACTGAGCAATGGCAAATAAAGTATTAAAATTGTCGAAAAGGCCCTTATGTTGAAGAAAAGTCCACGACTCCGCGTTGGGACTATAAATTTGTGAAGTTGAATATATTTTGCATGAGATTCTGAAAAATGGAAATCATCATAGGTCCCAACGGTTTCTGATTTTGGGTGTGTAATTCTGTTGATATGTGGAGCTTGGGGAAGTTGGTGCGGCGTTTATTCAAGGACGCACGTTAAAAATTGCTCGTTTTCATTGTGATATGCATCCTATATAGCCGTGTTTTCGTTTCTAAACTTGTGTTTTGTTATTTTTTGTGTGTGTGCTTTTTGGCAAGTCGGTCGTTGCATGTCTGCTATGTTTGGCGGTGCTGTTGGCCAGGTTCGGCGACCTCTTTTCTCCTCCGCGCCCTCAACCTTGATTTTGGCGCCCAGCCAGCACCACACCACTGCCATTTGCAGCCACACACTCAACCCTTTACTGCTCAACCAACTTTTTATGTATACACTATAGAGAGATAAACGCAAAGAGACTTTTGTTTTTCGTTTTATACAAAGAAAAAAAGCCCATTGTAACGGTTCATAAATGCAAAGGAAACTCTGCAATTTTTCAACCGTTTTGTTTGTGTTTTTTTATCCCCCCGATTGCCATATGCAGATATTTTGGTAAACGCATGCATAATAATATTGTGACCGCCACTGGAGGTTGCAGACGTGCCTGTGACGTCACCACTTTTTGCAAGTCTGTCTGCACGCAGTTTGTGTGTGTGTGTGTATGTGTGTGCACTCTGCAACTTCTCTCGTCGATCAAAGGGGTAAAGGGGTGGTGGCCCGGGTCACCCGATTTGCATGTAATCCGCACTCAACCGGCGCTCCATACTCCAAAAAATAACTGGGAAAACTTCGTTATTCGCTTACTTATACATATTACCAATTTTACTGTATTTAAAGTATACTGAGTGATTTGGTAACTATTTTTGTAGCATTAATTAAAAGGGAATTTTTATGTTAGTAAGAGTTAAATTACATTAGGACCTTGTTGTCCATGTGTCTGGTTTGAGAAGCGGCTCGTTGCGCCACCTATCATTGAGTAAGAGCATTAGAATATGAATTTACAATGGTGCAAGTGTTACAGCTCGTAAAACAGTTGCAAAATTTCAATTGGGCGTTTTTGTGCATGTCAGTTAATTGACCTATTTCACCGAAGCTCCGCCCATGCTGAAAGCTGCAAAATGGCGGTTGTCGATAGGATAGCTAAACA
>JAQFZQ010003546.1:0-10472 GCA_034696005.1 Glomeris marginata | reverse complement strand
GGTTTGGGTATTTGATCGAGGCTTGCAGACGCATGATCACCTTTACCCAGTGACGCCATGCTTCGACAAGCACCTTGCAAGCCACGATCAAATACCCAAACCCCCCAAAAACCAGTAGATCAGGTCAGGGCGGGGCCTTCTCGACCGCAATCATTCGTGGAACGAACAGTACTTTTTCTAATTTGTTAAGGAGAGTAAGACAAGAGGACATTGTTTCAAATTATAGAAGCAGAGACCCCGACTATTGATGTGGCAACACTTCTCTCAGCGGGTTGTGGTTGAGTGGAATGAGTTGCCAAGTGAGGTGGTGGAGGCGATTACCATTGAAAGTTTTAAAACTAAGTTCGACAATGTTTTCAATATTATGAGAAGGGTATAGGTACTTGACAGGGGCAACCTAGTTGGGCCAGGAGTCTGTTGTTGCCTGACAACAGAAGATAAGGAGGATAGATGAGGAGGGAAAAAGGAAGAGGAACAGTGTGTAAGAAGAGGAAGAAATTGGTCTAGAAATTAGAGAAGTGGGGAGGTGCAAGGAAAAAGGAATAAACAATAGGAGGCGCGAAGCTAAAGAGTGATCAAGAGACAGGGGGAGACTTTTGGGAGAAAAAGGAAAGAAATAATACATAATGCGGGGTAGAAAAATGTAATAAAGGGAGAGAAATTTATTCCAATGGGAACAGATCTGGATTAACGTGCAGAATTATTATACAAGCATCAGTTGGATAATGCTGTTTAAGCATGGAGATCAATGGATAAGATGTGTATGTTCATAACACTGTTTAAGCAAATCTATTAGATGTAATGTATGCTAGAATTCTGCTACATATACTGGAGATCCATTGGATACATATGATCTTATAGATCTAATGAAATAGTGCTCTAACAGATATCTCAATAGATAGGAGTTAACTCCTAAACTGTATCATCATTACAGAATGGTCTATTGCTTCTTACCAATTGTTGTTCGATTGCTTTGTCCATATCATGCAATGAGAGGATGGAGTAGTTGATTCTGTGAATTGAAAACAAAGCAACTGTGTGACACTATACTATCCATCCACTCTATCTACGGTTCTCGAGGTGGCTTGTTCCCCCTAAATATGGGAATAGTTTCATTGTGCCTGTAATTGATATACAATATGAATTATTCCCACAGGTGGGGTGAACAGGCCCTATTCCCCAGGCTTCAGAGATACAGTGGACGGATAGTACAATGAGACTAGTTATTCATATCAATTATTACGTGAATCCTAATGTATTGGACATCATCTGCATGAATTCATAGTCTATCCCTTCAAATCCGTTGGGTGAATACATGGCAAAGGGGGGATACTAAATGATAATCACATTGTACTATAGTTGACGTTCAAAAGCAGATACCCATTTTGGCCTTCGCAATGAAATGAATTTTTCAGTATGCTTATGAAGACCAAGTTCAGACTCATCTAATCTGACAGTGTAACGAACTCGCGATTAATTTATGTAGCTCTAGAAACAAATCTACTAACACTGTAAATTAGACATGTGAATTTGCATCCATATAATGTTTGAGCAGCACTGAATCCAATTATTGTCTCAATGTCTTTATTGTTATGTAACAAGTAATTGGTGTGCTGCAATGGTGTGTATTCACACGTCTTTTGCAGTCTGGTCATGTGACACTGAAAAATGATAAAGGGTTAATTAATATTCCAATCATGGCAGGCGATGTAAGCAACTTAACAGTGTTTATGTATGGAATAAGGTTTGTCTGGAAAATAAAGATCCGAACTCTATAAACTAATATGAGCCGCGGAAAAAAGCTATGTGGTGACATGGGATGGCTGCTGTCAATTCTGTTTTTTAATTGCATGCTCAATCAATTTCAGCATGGAGCCAAGCAAGGCTATTATAAGAAATTCTAAGAGAGTATGATGTCGTGAGGTCATGTGATAGCAGCCTGGTGTACCTCACACTAGATGGCAGTGCGTTGGAACAAGGAGCTGATTGGTTGGAACAAGGCCGTATATTAAAAGCTTAGCCACTGTACTACTATCACTACATTTACATGGCTTTTACGGTAAGCATGTAATCCAAATTGTGACCTGTGTGGGAGTGGTTTCCTTAGCATGGTCATTGGTGTAGGGTGCCTAAACCACTCCCACACAGGCCACGCCCCACTACTTCGGTTCCCTCATCTTAGTACAGTGGTCAAGCCTTTACTATTCGGCCTCGGTTGGAATCTCAACCACAGGGTTCCACCAATGAGCTCATTGGTTCCACAGCTTCCAATACACTGCCATATAGTGTGAGGTACACCAAGTTGCTATCACATGACCCCATAGTCTGTTAGCCTTTCTTATACTAGCCTTGAGCAAGGCCTTGTTCGCTGTTGGGTGAGATGTGGGCGTGGCTATTTTTCAAATGAAATGCCCAAATGGAACTGAAACGCGGGATGGCGCTACCTTTAAGCAATATTTAAGAACCTTGGTATTCAACCATCCAAGACTGTATAGCAAAGGCTTGGCCACTGCAATTTGACATGGGTACAGAGGCTGTGGTTCAGTAAAGCTACTGCTAGATGGCACGCATATAGCATTGTTTCAAAAGGTCCTCGGTACGCACGACAAATTACAGTAGCCAAGCCTTTGCTATACGACCTTGAACAATCACATCACCATTCCCCTATCTATCACAGTTCAAAAGATATCTGCAATTTTTACAGACTTTATGTTCACCCTGTATACACAATGGCAGCCAACTAGAGCGCCCTCTGGTGTGTTGTTCTTGGCAAAATAATCAAAAACTTGATGCAGTAACATTTGATTTGCCCATATAAAGAAGGAAAAATGTTTTGCACATCGTATCTAGTTATTTCTTACCATTTGCGTCTTTGGAAATTGTTTAACTTCAATGGAATTGTTAAATCTAGCAGAATGTGTATACGTGAAACTGACTTCCATGTAATCCTAAAATATACGAACATAGTAATAGTGCATCATAAAGTTTATGTATAATGTCTAACCTAAAAAGATCAGGAATAAGTTGTATTCATACTGTAGTTAACTATACTAGTCATAAAAACCAACACTTGCGTTGGGCTTACTGTAGCAAAATGGGCAGGGCAAAGGGCAAGAGGATCCTTTGACGGGGAAAAGTTGTCACTGTTTTCAATGAGGTGCAATGAAGGAATTAAAGGGACCACTTTTCCCCACAAAGATCCTTTCCACCTTTGCCCCACCCATTTTGCAAAGTTTAGCCCAGCGCTGGTGTATACGCTATCAAGCCCGTAACCAGGTTGACGATCGAGCCCCCTCACCCCCTTCCCCCACCATTATAAAGGCCAATTTTTAATTATTGCTCCTCTTTCTTGCATAGACAAATAAATCAATATTAACCAATGGTACAGCAGCCTTTTCAGTTAAGCTGCTTACGTACTTTGGAAACTGCACACAATAATGCACTTCTAAGAGTGATTCGCCTACAGTCAACCCTCGAGTCAACTCTGCTTATAACAAAGCCGAAAATGCAAGCCAATCTGTTTGATATATCCTGATGCTGACAGGTTCTGTACACATGCAGCAGCGCACTATTGGGTTTTAACCAGGGGGCTCAACCCTGACTTTCATATTCCCTAACCTCGCAAGCAAGCGCGCTAACCCGTAGTCCATAGACCCATATGGGTCTATGGACACTTTTCAGGGCCCACAGCGAAACCCTAGGAAGATATTCTAGTTAATTAGAAGATGGGGGAAACCGGAGATCCCGGGGAAAACCCATCGCAAACTGGCAGGATATATGAAGAGTTCATTCTAAGAGGACTTGGAAAACTTTTTCTCTACCGTTATTTTTGTATTAGGCTGTTTAAAGAACAAAAGACAAACATATTTGCATAATCCCCATCAAAGAAAAGTCTACAACTTCAATTTCCAAGCTAAGCAATTATTTTAGGCATCTGAAGACAGTTCTGTTCTATTCTGTATCAGGAGTGAAATTCGCAATTTTCTGCTGATTTTGTTTCGTTGAATCCGATTTTTCGTTTTATCCTATTTCGTTTTATCCGGGGATTTGCACCATTATGTACATAGGGGAAAATGTAGTGTCATGCAAAACAGTTTGTAATATGCGAATATCGTTATAAGCGAGCTATATAATAGTGGGCACAAGAGCTAGTTGAAACTCAGCAGGGTAAGATTATGATGACATGTGCTATTCTCTAATCAAGGTGCCGCCTGTGCGAATGTTGCACCTGGTCGCTTATCTGCAAAATTTATGGACTATAGTGATCGTCAGCCATTAGGGATCATGGATTGGTTTTGGTTAATTTAAGTTAGGTTAGGTTAGCCCATAAACTACGTAATATCGTCAACTGGTCAGCCCAGTCAAGGGGTACCCTGTTTAGAGAGTCGCATGCGTCATAATCACGACACGTCGAGGCTCAACTCTCGCGTCCACTACTGTAAGTCCATAATTTCTGTGAATTTGTCATACAAACCGATAATTGAAGTAAAACAACGTCTGCAATTACTTCAAGATTCTTATTTTGGATCAATTGCTCAATGAGCATGCAATTTTCGCATACAATGAGCCATGAATAAGATTCAACAACTACACCGGTTTTGAACTGAAAAATAAATCTCGTATAGTAACGTCATGGCCAATTTCGATTTAAATTGCATACTTACTGTTAGTAGAATTGTAGTTGTGTTTTCTAAATTGCAGTTTAAAATGATGCTTTTATACTTTTGAATAAGCCGTACAATTTTTCGATAATTCTTACAATGATCAACTTGTACTTCTGCTTTTATATCTACAAGTTGCTTCATGAATTGCTTGCGAGTTACACCTGCATAGTGATGAATAATAATATTAGTTTTGCTATCAATACTGTATATAAGATTTCATGTGTATGATTAAGCAAACCTAATTCATCTTGAAGAATCAATAATGCATATCTGGTCTTCAGATTTTTGGCGTATTTAATTAGAATATCCAACAAGGAAAGTGACATGTTGCATTCTTTAACAGGAGTCAGTGAATTTCTTACAGTTACATTTCCAGTATCATTGAATTGACATTCTGAAATTTGCTTATTTGAAGAAATATTTCCATTATTTAATTCCATAAGGTACTGGACAAATCTGTAGGATTTATTGCTCATTGTTGCTGTTCGTTCAATGGATACATTACTCTGCAATAATTTGTTAACTGTAAATAATAATAGTACAAATGTCAATTTTAGTATGGAATATTGGCTTTCAAAATGGCTGTTTCTAATAAGAAATTATCATGGAATGTTCAAGAAGTCACACTTTTTAATTCTACATTAATTTAACCAATGTGTTTTTAGTAAAAGTGAATCAATGAAGAAGTGAAATATATATTGGGGTATGCTAAATAAAATTAGCATTAAAATAACTTTATACCTTGATACTAAAAACATGGAACAAAACTGCCATAGGATAACATGGGGGAAATGAGCGCCTGGTGACAAAAACAGGCGCTGCCAAAGGGGTTCCACTTGCCCTTAATTGGTGAACAATTAGAGAATATTTTGAAAATGTTTGAACACTTACCGTATTGATGGATAATTGGGAAACTATGACACAGAATGTCAACAGTTTCATTATTTCTGTCCATATAAGTAGAATTCCGTGTACAGCCTTAAAGTGCATTGTAACAGATATATCAACTGAAATATCATTTAAAATATAAGTTTCTATATACCAGTCTTCATACGACTGGCAGTGACAACGGTTGAGAGGATAAACAGTAAAAGGAGCTTCATTTCCTCTGCAAAAGCTGATATGACTGGTACTATGCACCTGAATTACAACTAGTTTTATAGTATGACGTTTATTGTAGCAACACTTCACGCGCATTTCCAATAAATCCACTAATGACATGTTTCATACATTGGCCATGTCGAGTAAAAGCCCACTTTGTATGCATAGGTACTTATTGCATAGTTAATGGAAGTTTGAAATGGTCGATACTTTAATCATTTTCATGTCCAAACAGTAACTAAGTAAAGTATTGATTAACTTATTGAGTAAACCATTAAATAGAATTATGCTTTTCTGCAATGTAAATAGCATAGCACTTATTGTGTTGCATTTATGGTGCCTGAAATGGTAAATATTGACTTTTATTGCTGTACCAAACAATTCACGTGTATTATTATGCACTGTGGAGTGCTGCACCTTCTAGTGGAAATTATAGTGTGCTGCAAATTTTAAAAGCAAGGGTTGGAAGTAAAATATTGATCAGCATATCCATTTTATATGCATTGAAAGAAAGCCTATGCAATATTACCAAATATTACTGGGATATGCAAGATATACAGGAGATCTACATTCACATTATGGGGCAAAATGTCTCAAATGCTCTGTTGGTCATTCCTAATTTCCAAAAATCATGAATTTGTATTAGCATGAAGCTACCACTTACAGCGCGTCCAAAAAGTCTGTATAATTGCTTTCATTCCGTTTGTAACGGTTTGGTTCCCCGTAAGCTGTTTCCCTTCCCTTCGTTACCATGGGTGGACTCGCCCGAAATACCTTAGCGACATCCTGTCGCTAAACCTGGCCTGAGGGCAAGGAAAGAGCGGAAATGCTTGTCATAGCTGAGCGAAGAAATGCCAGTGACGTCACCCTAGTCTAGACCCTCTGGGGCGCGGCCTAGGGAGCGACGTCATTGCCTTCCAATCAGGGTAGATCACCTGATGTGGTTTATCCAGTTAGGGACCTGTTGGCCCTGTAATCTGCATAATTGCGTTAATGTATATAAAGGCATGTAATCCTTTGTTCAGGATCTTCCGTGTGAGATCTTGGGTGCCACACGAAGTGCTGCCCGTTTACTACCTCAAGTCGAGGAAGTGTTCTTGTGCCCTTATGGGCGATTACTGTTAGGCTTAGCTACAGATTAGCGGAGTCGGCCAAGCCAGTGGCCAGGCAGTTGTGTACATATTGTTTATGTGTTATTAAACAGTTGTTCCTACTCCTTGTTTACAGGTCTTGGTGAGCGTTTACGCGTATTGGCAACGGCCCCTTGAGGGGGTCGTTACACGTTGCTTTTATTATTCCCATTCGATCTGAAAGGACCAAATAGGGAGAGATATTGTGGAATGTTCAACAGCATCAGCCGTTTTTATTAATCTTTTACAATATTATTAGAGCTGCAATTCCTAACAACAAGCAGTTCACTCGTTATGAAATGTAAGACATAAGTGTCATTACTCGAGTATACTACATCGTTACTACTTTGGATGTGTTACATTAAAAGTACTACTTTTGTACTACCTTGTGACTACTTGATAAAACTGATGGGCAACATTAATGGGTTACCAGGGGTATTCTGCCCAGTTGAGTTCTGAGTGGCAATGAGTTGCAACATGCCTGAGTTTATCATTGTTAATGTTGAGTTATTGTGAACCTAGGTAGTAATGTTACTGTTATTATTGATTTTTGATAATACTGTTATGGTTACTTAATTGTTTATTGTGTTGCATTGTATAAGTTTTGCTTGTTTGGTTAAAGTTCAACTGTGTAAGCCTGCATTGTACGTGGACTGATTGTATGCTATCCACCTTGAAACTCTTGTTAATCAAGCCATCCATCAGCAATCACTATTAAAATGGATTACTGATATCAAAACATAAGTCTCCTACAGAAGTGATAAAGATTGGGAAAATGAAAGTTGAAAAAAGCTACAATTTAAGAAATTGTTACTGTTCTCGATAAATCCTTATCTAGAGTTTACTAAATAATTAAGAAATGTGAAATCTGGCAACCAAAATTGCGTCCTGGAAGGCCAAAAGTAACATCATACAGAGATGACAGGATAATTTAGCACCTTGTAACTAATGATGCTTCATAGTACTCTGTACGAAAGACAGCTAAAGTATTTTAAGATAAAGTGTGTAAAAGCACTGTTCATAGCCGCCTGAAAAGTGTTGCAACAGTAGTGTAAGGCAAAATGTTGAAACGAACACCTTTGAAACCTGAACACATGGAAGCAATAAAACTGGGCAAGGGATAACATTAGCTGGAAGCAAGAATAGCAGACTGTTATCTTCAGTGACAAAAAAGTTTAATCTTGATTGGCCAGGCGGATGGGCAAGTTAAGGTGGATTTACAATGGTGTGCCAAGCAGCTATTCCCAAAGTGTGCGCAGCTAGTGCAACACCCTGGCACATGTCCCATGCATTTTCGTCGTTGTAAATTGCTTTTTGGCGCTAGTGTTGCGAAAGTCTCGCAAAATCACGTGTGACTTGAACGGGAGTGCAACAAAAATGGATGATGCTGCAGTCTGTACAAGGAATTAAAGAATTTGCAGTAATGGCGATATTTGTTCCTATTATTAATAATTACATAGTGCACACAATTAATATTAAACATGGCATTCCAAAATGCCATTTTCCTTAAAAAGTTCAAAACTGCTTCAAAATTTGTATTCTTAAGTAAAAAAAACAGAAAAGTGCAACTGCTATTCATCATCTGTATAACTACTTGAAACAATTCCCATTAGATGTTGCATCCCCACTTCCTGATTGGATGGCGCACGTCCATGACGTCAGCGCCAAAAACGAGCTTACAGCTAAAGTTCAACTCCACCGAACATAAGCGCAGGGGGTCCTCCAGTTGGTGCAAGGGGAACGCTAAACGCCAATTTGGAATAGCGCTGCATTGTAACCTGCCTGGCGCACCATTGTAAATCAACCCTTTTTGGCATGATCTCAGAAAGGAACCAAAAACATTTTATAGTCGCGTGCAAGAAGGAGGTTCAGTTATGGTTTGGGGAGGATTTGCCTTCAATGGAAAGACATTTTTGGTGTTCATTAATGGACGGCAGAACTCAGAACACTATCAGGCAACCCTCTCTGAACATCTGCTTCCAGCAGGACCAAGTATCGCAGGACCAAAATGGATTTTTCAACAACATAATGCTTCAATACACACTCGAATTCAATACAAAAGTATGGTTTCATCAAAACAATTTGCTTGTTATGAATTGGCCAACCAGAAGCTCTGACTTAAAGCACATCTGACAGGGCGGGAAAATTAGACTATGACCAACCCTGCCGCTTGCCCTGCCATTGCATAAATTTGTACTGGCCGCCAATTAGTCTATCCATGATTCGCTAGAATTCTCACGAAAGCCGTTTAAACGGCTTTTGAGTCACTGACCATAGTCCAATTTGTACCCCCCTGTCAGATGTGCTTTAAATCCTACATAAAATATTTGGGGGAAACCAACGGCAGACAATTTTCAAATGTGAATGAACTGCAAATCACAATTCAAGACTGTTGGGACAATATTCCCTATGCCGTGCTTCATAAATTAATAGTCAATGAAAAACTGTGTATTTGATGTAATTAAATGCAGTTTGAAATGTGTCTTACTTAAAAATTATACAGACTTATTGGACTCCTGTTTTTAATTATTTTATTTATAACTTGAATAAATATGTTCGAAATGGTACAAAAATTGGACCATACATCATTTGAATGGCCTTTTCTACTGTATTAAATTGTGTGAAATTATTGTTGCAAAATATACATATTGACAATTCAATTTTGTTATCTGTCCTTGTGTAAAAAAAAATTGGAAATGATTAGTATTCCTTAAAATTAACCAAGCGAAGTTGTAAAGTATTGACATTGCTCACTGAACCCATTGTGTTTTAAAGAGTAATATTATTTTCTACATTATTTATGTTACTTATAATGATTTTTAAGCCACGGTACAGAACAACTTGCGAACCGTAACAGCAAGGACATTTTGTATTGGTGTTCTTTGAAAATGGGTGGTGCATGGTAAAAGCTTTATGGACTTTGATTTGCTTTAATGATACATCATATAACACAGTTACAAATTACACAGACACAAAGAAAATTAATTTTCATATCCCATAAACATTTTGCTGTCGGTATATATATTTGCTGATGGTGATGGTTACAGGTTCAAGGTATTGTTAACATATACAACAGATGATTTCATTCTGCGATCAATCAATAGCTCTATTATAAATGCAATCAATGCCATTGTCCACCCAATAAGGCAAATCGCTAAGAGGAACACCACGGAATTCAGCTCAACAGCGATTACATTCTCCACTTCCTCATTTTTCTTTTTCCTTAGCCTTATTCCGTTCATTGTGTAGGCATGCAGCTTTTGGTACGGTCCAGCTTCAACTGGGTTTCTTGCTCTGCAAAATTATGCAAAGGCTAATGATAGAGTTATTTCATAATAATTATGTCTAACTAGCAGGGGCGCCCGGCGTTGCCCGGGCTAAGTTTGGTATCTGCTCCCGGTGTAGCCGGTTCCTGTAAGGGGGAAAACTCGGTTGACAGGCACACACAGACACATACACAGAATCTTTCTTTTATATATATATATATGAGGCACGTCCATAAAGTAAGAGTACTCAATTTATTACAAATCGAAAAACCAATGTATTTTTAAAAACTTTACACACTCTTTTACATATA
>JAQFZQ010003545.1:0-10473 GCA_034696005.1 Glomeris marginata | reverse complement strand
ACGCTCGAGCATGCGCACTAGAACGTACCGGTCGGTACCGGTGCAGGGTTGAGGGCAGATTGCAGACGCTAGTGATGATGATGGCATTTAATACCGGTATGTATCGTAAAATGATTTTATGTGGTACCGGTACGTCATGGCATGTATCGATCGGTATCGATATTGGGCGGAAATGTGTATCGGTTCTGCGATCTCTCGTTAGATGGCGCCCAATCCAATGAGCTCAGCGGGTCACCATAGCAACCGGTTCTGTCACGCCCCTCTAGCTCATTGGTCACACCCCATTGGTCACACTCTACCGGTAGAATAAGGAATTATTCATTTGGGAAAGATTTGGGTAAAGTTCGTCGGTGCAGTCGGTTCGTTGACGACGAGCTTTTTATTAATTCGACAAGTTTTTTTTATAGATTTTTAGTTCATTTCGCGTCGGTTCGCAGTTAGATCGCTGCATCTATAAACCAGTTATCTCGTGAATAATGGGATGGATTGTGACCGTATTTTCGAAATCACGATGACAAATGGCGGAACTTGTGATCATTGCGCCCAAGATTGCGCATTCGTCGCACCACGATTGCCGTTGCTCACATTTGTTGAGCAGTTTTGGACTTCAATGACACATGATTGTCGATTGCATTTTAAATTGGTTTTCTGACGATAAGCTTTACAACCGAGAAGCGACAAAATGAAGTCCTGGTAAGAGCGAGTTCAACATTTTAGGCCTATTCCTACCCTCCTTTTTTTTGGCTCTATTTTATCAGGTGTTAATTTTAACAAGGCGAAAAACGATAAGGAACGCAAATAAAGGTATGTTTGTTTAGTACCAAATGTGACGACAATCTGCCAAGGATGTTCAGCTTTAATTAATTTTGAGGTCGGGTAATTTTTGTGCCATTTTTTGTCATGAACGCAAATGTACGTTGATTGCAATTTTTAATTGCGCAAGTTTTTGAATGGGAAATTTGAGACGTTATCAGTAAACATCACGTGACTAATATCAATTTAATTCGTGTTTTGGTTTTTAATTTTGTTTTGCAGGACTGAAAGTCAGATATTTTTCGTTTTCGATGTGGATTATTGCCAGACGGAAGAAGATGATCCAAAAGACGCCATTGTATATTTTCACCCTAAAAATGTAGGTCAATTAAATTAAATTGCCTTATAAAATAAATAAAATAAATGGAGCAAATTGAGGTTAACTGTTCCAATTTTATCTATTTGTTTTATATTTTATTATAGGTGACAAGCGATTTTCTGTGTGATCTTTGCCTGCAATTGATGGGAGTTGCCAGATTTACAAATGCATGTTTTTCTGGTGCAAACCTTATAAAATTACACCGGGGTAAATTTGCACTGAGAACAGTTGGTGGTTATATTCTGGTAAATTATTTCACAGTGTGTGGAATTTTGTTTGCAATTTTCCCAGTGATGTATAATTAAGTATTTATGTATTTTCAGGTTCTTAAAGGCAGTGCAGACATGCCGGACAATGTGCTGCAAAGACAACTCCAAAATATTGCTGGAATCTTCACCTTCTATCATGGAAGCTTTGAATCAGTGCTGGAAGTAATAATTCACAGATCATTCAATTTGTCATTATAGACCCAAGTCCAGTGGGAACTTACAACATTGCGAAATGCAATAGGGTTCATTATACTGGCCCATGAAAGCCTGGAAATTAAGTGGTTTAACATTTCTGAATGTATGGCAAAATGTAAATAATTGACATTTAATTGTTATGAAACAATTTTTAAAGCAAAATTATTTGCAGTAAAATTATAATTGTTAGATATGAGGGATGTCTACTGTCATGTGATTCATAAATTTCTTGGAAAAGTCATGGAAATTGTGATTGGTTTTGGTTGGAAAAATACAAAAGTTGCTAATATTTCAAAATTCCCAATTTCTTCACAGAAATATTTTGTCAAAATTCATTAGTGCTAAATTATTCAGTGAAATCTTCCACTATAGACAAGTTTTCCAGAACAGAGAGATTAATGGTCCAAAATATATCAAATTTTCCACTATAGGTAGGTTAGACCCTTGATTCTGTCTTTTATAGACATATTTTTGAAGTATTTAGCTGCCATTCTGCATCTTTATATGTTTGGAAGTTCATTTTTCTAAGCACTGTTTTGCGTAAAACCTATGTGGACTAGGGTTATACATTGAAATTCATAAGCAAATAGGAAATTGACTTATTTGTAACCTGGTTTATTCATATTTTCCCTATTTGAACCATTTAATTCAGAGTGTGGACAATGTACGCGAGAGATTCTTACTCGAGATTGAACCAGTGCTGCAGATGTGCTTATTTGCGTCGCAGTGTGATGGGGATACCCTCAGCCTCACTTTTAACACCATACCAAACAACGGCATTTCTAAAGTGAATAATTTTCATTCGTTCCATATGTTATTTTAATTCTTCATCGACGTTCTTCATTTAAACGTTGACAATTCTCTTGCAGCAGACATCGGGAACATTGTTTCTAAGAGCGTTCCACATCCTTCAGTCCTGCCAGAAGCAACCTGGTGTCTTTGCTGGTTGCCTAGCCTGGAAATCAAAGTAATTACATTGTATATTGATACACTGTAAATGAAATTATTGTTGGTCTTCCTTCCGATAAGCGAATTGGTTTTTACGGCGCCGCGAACAGAACATGTTTTGATTTTGTTATATTTAATTGTTATATTGAATTACTCTTTACAGAGTTTTACATTCCCAATTGCCATCAAGTTTGCTGAAGAAGATGGTGGGCATTAAACTGCGCAATTCGATGGTAAAAATAACTTGACAGGGGAATTTATCGCATTGTAAATTATAAGAGTCAAACATGTAATTTTCTGTGTTTAGTTACCCGGTGTACCGATTGAAACAGACTTTCCTTTACCAACTGGAGTTCAACTACGCCAAGTACAAGTGACCGATGAGGAATTTATGAAGATGTCCACCACAAGGGCCCGGCTGGTTTCAGCGGTTCCGAGGAGCGGAAGACATCAGTGCCGCGTCGCGAAGGAACCGGAGGACATTTTCCCATTGGAGAAAATAGAGGAATCGTCAGTCGGTGACTCGCATCATGCCTTCCGAAACCCACATTTCAGGGTGATAGTGGATGAAAGTGTAACCCCAGAACCAGTTTTCTCAAAAAGGGGTAACTTGTACCTGGGAAACATTAACCGTGATTTCCTTCATTCCAACTACGGACACAGCGAATGCGTGTCTTCCGATTCCGGTGTCATGCCGTCCCCAACGAACCTTACTTCTGATGAATTCCAGTTCCGACAAGACGTTGTAAACCTCTTGGAAGACGAAGACAGACAATGTAATCCGAGGAAAGTGTTCAAGCGAAGGCATTCCGATACGGATGTCGCTGACGCGAACAGGGTAACTTGCGCAAAGGATGCCTTACGTGACCGCGGTGAACTGTGGGCCAAGTGGAGGTCGACCAATAGCCTTTCGGACTCCGAGTCCGATACCGGAAGCCTGTTTGCGGGCAGTGGGAAAAGGGATTCTTGTTCGTACGTGTCTAGTTGCAACTCTATAGCTTCGCCGCACGAGGACGTGGCGCTTTGCGGTAAGATGGCACGCATCAAGTCGGTGGGAAGCTCTGGTAATGTGTCGGAGCTAATGCAGCAGTCCGATGGACATCACGAAAGCCATTCGGATGATGGATCTTGTGGAAATTGCAGCACTGCGACCAGTGGAAGCCGCACGTTCAGCGGAGAGTTTCCAAACCCTAATTTAGGCCTTCTTCAAGATGAAACAAGAACTTTGTGTCTTTACGCTCACTATTACAGCGACACCGCTATTATGCTCCTGATGGACCTGGAAGCTGCCGCAGACCACGGCATCATCACTAACTTGGTAATTTATATAGTAGTTTGTTGCTGGATATGGTTTGTGGTTGTTGGTTTTTATTTCGGTTATATTTCACACTATTGGAATTATTTCACTGTGTTTGAATTATTTTGTGTTTCATCTGTTCGGTTTGGAGGAATAAACAAGGTTTTAAAGTGGGAATTTGCATGTGGTAAAGTTACGCAACCAACTACGTACATTCTTTTTACAGTGTCATTTGTTTCTGGAAGTGTTCTCGGTTGAAATACTAATAGAGATGCTTTTTTGGTTTGCAGTGGAAGATGGGATTGTCAAGTGTGGCGGATTTGGAGACCGATGTCTCCGAGCTGATGGAATCAACGATTGGACAGGTTGTCACTTCACGATCGAAATTTGTATTACGGTGGTACATTGTATAGTAAGTAAGTTCAAACATGGATTTTGTTTGACGTCACACATGGAAACAGGTACTTGGTACAACTTGTTCCAAGGACTTCACAATGGCCTTGGTTGGTCGCATTGGCTGTGACATCGAAGACAATTTGCGTGTGAACTTAATTACTTTGTATGTACGTGATGCAAACACATGTTGGATGATTGCATTGATTTTTGTCACGAGTTTAGTTCGTTTAAAATTCATGTTAAATATGTACTTTGAAAGTGTTGCAAGTTGACCTTCAAAACATTGAAAGAATTCACAATATGACTTGCAAATTTCATTTTATATTGAAGTTAGTTATCAAAATTATTGTTTGGAGAAAGCAGATAAAGTAACAATGATTACAAATAGTCTAGTCTATATATGTTTTAAACTTTTTATAAGTTTGCTTTATTTGAATTTCAGGATTTGTGCTGTCCGAGTTCGAGGAAATATCTGTACCTTCAATATGACAGCGTTAAAAGATGGTTGACGGGTATGTTATTCAATATATATTATGGTTTAATATGTCGTAATGTTATACATGAAGTTTTTTTGGAAATGATTTCAGGGGATTTGCCAGAAGCGGATTCTCAGAACTTCACGGAATTGGTGTTCAGTTGCAACGCGCAGTTGTCCCACGAAGACTTCGTGTGTCACAGGGATATAAAAGAGATGACAATGTGGTCAGTGGATCACGTCATTTACAGCCATCGTAGTGGAACCAGGGAGACGTTTTACCAGCAGGAAATCGGCAAAAGTGGTGTACCGGAAGCGGCGCGAAGTTTCCCGCTTGGACACGAAGTACTGTCGAAAGTGGCCGTAAGAGCGAAAGCGGCACTCGAGAGAGATTACAGGATTTCACTTCACTGAATCACACGGTAATCATGCAGAGCGTTGGCAATTTCTATGTTTATCATTGTCATTTTTAAAAATTTTAGAAATATAATTTTCAATGTGAATTTTAAAATGTTTTATAATTAATCTTTCAATGTGTAAATTTGAAGGGAGGTAATGATAGTATTTTATGTAAGAGACAATAAATTGAACAAATTAAATTGAATTTATTGGAAAAGTTAAATATATTAATTTGCATATTTCAAAACATTTATTGCACCCTCATTGATGTAAAGTTCAGCGCGCTTCCCTTCATCTTTTGGCGCTCCTGCTAACGGGTTTCAACATCCAGTTGCATCCTGTGCAACTATCTTGCGTGAAACTCGATAGCGTGCAACATTCAAGCGACTGATCGTACGTTTTGTGCGGATGACGTCACCAAATATTGCGCGCAATTACATTTCATTCAAGAATGTTGCATGGGACGGCTACTCATGCTTCACAATTAGCTGGTCGTTTAGGACTAGGAGGCATGTGCGTGTTATTTGCGCCTTCTGTAACAATTTGAAATGGCTAAGAAAAGTAAGTCGAAAGCTAATGGGGCTGCAGCAGTTGTGATTCCGAGGGGACAACCGAAATCTGGACGATTTTGGAAAACTCCAAAAACCAAGCAAGCAATATAGTTAAAAATTTCACTGTACGCGGCGCCTGGCTGGATTAATTCATTGTGTTTTTCCTTCCGATAGGTTTTCATCGATTAAAAAAGTGAAAGGGCTACATACGTCGTTTGCCGAAAAGAAAAGAATGCGGATAGAAGTAAAAGCGATAAGAGATTCGAAGAAGGCCGCATTGGTTGCGATCAAGGAGGAAAAAGAGGTAATAACGTTTCTATGCAATATTCTTGCGTGCAAGCTGATGGTACGCAATATTGCCGTACGCGTAACTATAAAATATTGCACGAGCAATATATTGCACGTATGAAAGTTGCGCAAATCTAGTTTGTTCACTTTGGATTGAGCCCAATTCACGTAAAATTTTTCCCTGTTCTATAAATATGTATTTGGTTTATTTCTAGATGCGTAAACAAAGACAGGAAGAAAATAAGAAACGAAGAGAAGAAAATAAACGCAAAGCTGAAATTGTCCAGAAGGTTTGTATTAATATTTACATTATTATAGATGCATCTATTCAATAACATGTTTTTGAATTATTATTAAATTATAAACTATGTTTAGTTTATAATTTGGTTTCAAGTAATCTACTAAAACAGGTTTTCTTACTATTTCAGATAAGTGCTGCTAAAGTTAAAAAGTTAAAGCGAAAGCAATTGCGAGACATTCGGAAAAGATGAGCATTAATTTCCTTCATCTATAGTGGTAATATTTTATAGGAAAGGTTCATGTAAATACATTTATCCTAAAAGAATTATACCATCTTATTTTGAATCATGTTCTGTCTTCACAAAAATTAATAGGTTCGATTTCAGCAATTTAAACATAAAATCCACATTCAAAAGCAATAATATATTGGCTTTGCAACATAGACGTAATGTAATAACACATTTGATGAATATATTTGTGGAAATGCAAATGCTGATAATTATTAATATCATCAGCATGTTTGTGGAACACAAATAGCACTTTTACGACTTAGATGTGATACATTTTTATTGTTTCATGTATGTGTGAAATCAATCTGATCATGTGAAGGTGAGACTTGTATACATTAGTGTCGATTTAATTTCAATGTTTATCACGTCAACATGGTTATACTTTAAACCCTGTTAATCTGAACTACTAATTACGTCCCAGACCTAGTTTCTCAAATCAAATCAATTCTAATATTAACTTTGCTGACTTTAACAGAAATCACCAATGCCCATTTTAATCTCATGCTAAATTTAGTTTCAAATCTGACTTGTTGAATTAAAACACCTTTAATACGTAATATTAGGTAATATTTAAGGAATGTTTTTCTCAAAGACAAGTTATAAAAACGATATTTATCAGCAGCTGAAACCCAAGGTTGAAATCCTTTTGAAATTACACGTGTGGGATGACCACGAAAATAGCACAAAAATTATCAGCCGTAAATAACTTCCAGTGAATGGGTTTCGAACGACGGGCGTGGTAAAGGGCGGGGCTTCAATTAAATACGTCCTTGCCCCGGATCACCGTAAATAGCAACCAATGAGCTTCGTGTATTTCAGGGGCGTGTTATCGCCCCACCCAAGGCGGAACTTGATCGAAAATGATTGACGATGTTTATCAGCCGCTAGATGGCGCCAACATTCTGTGATCCAAGCATGTTTTGATTACGCGCACAAAATGAATAATTATTTACACAATCTCAAGAAGTAAGCAGACTTGTGTATTTTTCATTTTCCAAGAAAATTTTTAATGTTCTACAACTGCGCAGTTTGGCAATCACCGTGGTTAGGGAGTTCGTCGCTAGATGGCAGTCTAGTTATAAACTCGCATTCGAATGGGTGTGTCCGAGATATAAAGTGGGTGTGTTTTATCGGCACTCCCCCATGCCACGCCCAGTTCTTGAAAATGAGCAACGTCGTCGCGTTTTATGCGGAGAATCGAGTCGAATGCGAAAGGATTTGTACGTGTCTGGTTTTGTTGGAAGATGAAACGTGCTGCGAAGCTTTCGAAGCTCGCAACGGCGATGCGATAAGCCATTGTTGAAAGTCGGGAGAAGAATTTGGTGGAAGTTGTTAACTTGTTTCGAGGCGGACTTTGATGCCATGACCCGAACGACAAACATGGACTACTCATCGGCCAACCCGAACGAAGTGATCCACAGCGGTCATTTTATGGTGAGCGAATTCGACGATTTCGAAGCTCCCGATGACGACGAAAACAATGTGGTGGCCGTTGACGAGCCGCAAATGGCAACCGTTGAAAGTCAAAGCCTGGGTCAAAGCTTGCAAAGGGAGTCGATGGACATGTCCACCATCATTAGGCCTATTTGCGATACGGCCGACGTTGTCGACGTCGGATCGACGTTGATACAACGTCGCAATAGCATCGGCGTTGCCGTAACCACTCCGCAACTGTCTGCAGGACTCGGCTACGACTTCATGACTGCACCAAAACACACTTGCGACACTTATAAATTCGGACAGATGAAAAACAGTTCGAAATCGGAACAGATTGACCAAACGCTGAGCAAACTTTTTCGATGCATGACCTTAGCCTTCAGGTAAGCCTAAAACATTCCATTTCGCCACACCCCCAAAACCTTTATAACAGTTGTTTAATTGCCTTGTTTTTGAATGTGTGCTGATCTCCATACAATTTTTCTATAGATTTATAGGTCATCGTACCCTGCAAAATGTGGCATCCATGTTTTAATTTGCTTTCTATTTTATATTGCAGTACTAAATTATTTTTTTGTCATCGTGTCATATATTCAATGCCAATTAATTCCTTTAATTTCTCTGATATAGTTATACAGAATCTGTTTATTGCTGTCAAGAAAAGGCTTTGTTTTCTGTATTTTCTATTGTTATATAGATAAGATATAAATATACGCAGAACTTTGCAGAAAAGCTTAGTCATCGATTGTTTTGTTATAGGATCAAAGTCGAGTACATTAAGCCTATATAATTTAAATGAACATTAAAAAAATGAAGCCAAATACTTTTATTATTTTTCATAAAAATTTTATTTATGGACATAACATTTACAAAATGTGGGAATTTGTAATTGACAAGAAATGCGTTAATTTTCTGATTTTTTTTTGAACTAAGTTGAGTATCAGTTTAAAATAATATATTCTAAAGGGTGTTCATAAAAGAAAACATTAATGCCTGATGCAATATGTATTGAAATTGCATCATTCTATTGTTTTAATATTATCAATCTGATCACATTCCAAAGGTAAGAAGAAATCCTGTTGTGAAGTGGGAGGGATGGGTTGTTAATATTAGATTTGATTGAAGAAAAAATGATAAAGTATATACTAAAGGTCATGCCAAACCAACATATCCTTGACTACACGTGGTAATTAGAGATTAAACAATCCTATTTATATGTTATTTCTAGCACTGTATACACTGATGTATATTGAACCAGAATAATATCTTTTTTTTTATTCTCACTAGCAGAAATAGCCACATTGGACTTTGACTTGTTGCTAAATTTGGTAAAACTGCAACATGCATCAGATGTCTAAATAACATATGTCATTGGTTGTTAACTATTACACACATTTTTGTGGTTAAATTGACACTTTGTTTTGTTATATTTAATAGGATCACTCAATTGGTAAATTGTATTGAAATTGGAAATGGTGGACACATCACACTTGATGGGTTTTTTGGAAGTAGTGATGCATGGGACAGTTGGAGGAATAGATGAAGTAAACATGAAATGGAGATAAACATGCACTTGGTTTGATTTTGAAATCACAAATCAATATGTGGTTCTGTTGCACTGCAATGAAAGTCAAGGATTTTGTGTTTGGCTCATGATCAACCTCTGAACCTGTCGATTGGTTTGTCTTGTGCATGATGGTCAATGGGTGAAGTATATTTTATGATGGCGTGAAAAGTGTCAAGTTTACTGCTTGCTATAAACTGAATCACAAACCAATATCTGTTACACTTTACACACACAAGTCCACACTTTGCATTTTGCTGATTGAACACAAACTTATAAATCTGGTATTGATTGGCGGATTGGCCTACAAATATATATGAATGTACTACGTGATGTTATTGTCTTTGTATAGGTTCAGGTTATGTTATAGATTGCAATGTTAAAGCTGGTGTGCCGGAAGGATGTTTGCCTTGTTATATCTGGAAGGTGTGTGCCCTTCATGTAATGACACAGCACACCCATTCCAACAAGATATAGTAATATGCCAACTTGGTAAAAATCCTAATCGTAAAATAACATGTAACATGTTCTTGCCAAGATCACGGTCTCTGGATATATCAGCATTGTTATCAGAGGTGTGAAGAAAATCCACAGGTCAGCATATATATTGGTATCAACATCCATTCATACCCAGTTATTTATTTTCTTGCCAGGAGTATTTTTACGTAACTTGCATTATACATGGATTAATTTAAACATTTTAATTGTGAGCACTTCTTGAAACAGATGCCAAACACACACAACAAACATAAAGGCCAAGGATAATATATTTAAGGGATTTGGTGCATGTAATCCAAATGTTTGGCTGTTGTTACCTGTTGTTATTATATTAATATATCTATGTACTGCATTTCGAATAACCGGTTTTAGGGACGATACGTGCAAAATGGGGGCGCCATGGTGGTGACTGTGCGTATTACTGGATGCATCACAGTTGTCAACTTTGAAAATCTGCAATAAATGTATGTCTGAGGTCAGAGTTAAGATATAAA
>JAQFZQ010003544.1:0-10474 GCA_034696005.1 Glomeris marginata | reverse complement strand
GATTTGGCCTTCCATCCGTGCAAAGAAAGAGTTCCATCGACAAATCGGTATCTATTTTTAACCGTTACGAATTGGTTTACATACCAAATAGCCATTCTTTATAGTTTTTCACTCTAAATAACATATTAAATAATTTTTGTTGGGTTGATGTCCCTTTAAAAGGTTTTAATTATTTCACTAATAATAATCCAATGTTGTAGTAGATGAATATGTAATGAAATTTTGAGATGACAACTGTGAAAACAAATCCGCGAATGCAAAGGATTAAGTGTACATAATTTATTCCAACATAGTAGGATCAACATTTTCAGAATCAACCACTTTCTCTTGCACCTCCTGCACAATGGTTCCTAGCATAATAACTAGGTGTCTTTCAGTAGAGTGTAAAAGTTGTGGAATCGGTCCCGTTCTTTTCGCTGAATGTAGCAATTGAGATATGACATCCTGGCAATCATAAGCTACACTTTCATCCATCTTTCCCAACAAATCTACAACAAATGAACGAAAGTGTGCAAACTCTTGTGGCCTTGGCTTGTAATTGGGCCTGTACATCTTTCCGCTGCATAACCAGTGATGTATTTGCATCATCAACATGCACTTGTCGTTGCCGTTTTGGTCTGCATTCATAGCTTGTCCAATTTTGCCTCAGTCTGGCCACTGAAGTGTCAACCAGTGCAGCTTGGGGATGAACTCGGATTTACTGCAGGGCTCACCTGATGAGTCACCGATGGTACCACATCAACCTAACAGATGAATTGATGGAATATAATGCATAGTTGAAGGTTTATTACACTTCCCTTTTGAGATGTATTACTTCATCTGCTGAGCCTTCATTTGCAGCCACCTCGCCCATTTCCTGAGATGGTTGGGATTGGTATTGCACTGCAGATTCTGCTTGAAGTGCCATGTTTGATTTTGTTCTGTTTTTAAGATGGACCTAGTGTTAGGGTGGACAGAATTTGGATATGTTAGCAATATACATACCCACGTCTATGAATTGACCGGCGGAGGAACCACAGCTGCTTGAAATGCGGCCATGCCTTATTGGAAACGCACACTATTCCCACTACAAAATTTTTAATGGGCCTACTATGCCCACTACAATATTCGTAATGGTCATACTATGCCCACAATGAAAGTGTTAATGGACTAACTAAGTTGACCACTATATTATCATGGAACCATTACACCCACCAACATGTAGCTTATGGGTCCACTACACCCACTAACATGCACCTTATGGGTCCACTACACCCACTAACATGCAGCTTATGGGTCCACTGCACCTACTAACATGCAACTTATAAGTCCACAACACCCACTAACATGCAACTTATGGGATCATTGCCCCCACTAACATGCAACTTATGGGTCCACTACACCCATTAACATGCAACATATGGATCCACTATACCCACTAACATGCAACTTTTGGGTACATTACACCCACTAACATGCACCTTATGGGTCCACTACACCCACTAACATGCAACTTATGGGTCCAATGCACCTACTAACATGCAACTTATGGGTCCACTACACCCACTAACATGCAACTTATGGGTCCACAACACCCACTAACATGCAACTTATGGGATCATTGCCCCCACTAACATGCAACTTATGGGATCACTGCCCCCGCTAACATGACTAATGGAAGCACACCACAGCCATTGGACCCACTATTGAACTCATAAAGGCATATTATTTTACAAATAATATCAATTCATTTGAAATATATTTATATCTTTGAAATGATTTCGAAAACTGGAGCCACAAGTCATGTATACAATATAAGACATTTAATACTTTACATTTACAAATTCAACCATACATGAAACAAATATTCATACAAAAAGAAACTAATCCTGTTTATGCATATTGCATACATCGCACAAATATTTCACATCCCCAATATCGTACAGTACGCAGATTCTTTCTATATCACATATATTTAGAAATTTCAAGTTCTCATTTTGCGGAGGGAAATCACACTTGAGAATATGAGAGGGCCACGCATTATCGACACTGTGGCAAACATCTACAATGAGCTCGTGTGAAAGGGCTCCATATTTTATGGTTACATTGTCTTTGCAAAAAATGAACTTTCGAATCACAAAATATCCATTACCAAATGCTCGTACTGCTGTATTGTCAGTTTTTTTCACTCTTTTGTACATTAAGCTATGATAAAGTAAATTATTATTTCTATCACAAACCAATAGTCTACTGTATAATTCAGCACCTGTTGCACTACTGCAACCAGTAGAAGAAATAAACACGTGCTTTCCACATCAGAAAATTTGTTGGTAACATTTTTTTGCTTGTCTAACAAGTACAAAGTTTTGTCTTCATTTTTTATAACTCTACAATTCCGTACAAGCGCGTATGTGTTTAAATCATGAATTGCCATAGACACTCTCTCGCTGATAGGTATTGAACCACTATTCACCAAGTTCCAAAGTTTGTTTTTGAAATTATATCGGTTTAATACTTGCATAGGGACACCTTTTGCGGCCGTGATGAGGTTCAAGAGTTTACCGTTATTATTTTCAAACACTTCAGCAGAATGGCTCCACAAAGGACCTAATAGCATAATACTCTTTGCGAAGTGACTTAGCTGGTGCATGTTGGAAGTCATTGCATTTTCACCATAGTACATTTGAGATTTTACACAAAATTCTGTTATCAATTTATCAATGCAGTCAATTTCTTCCATTGAAATCACATCCTTAAGGCAAAGAAATGTGGCTCTAACCAGGTAACCCGAATGATTTAAATATTTCACTGGCAATAATCCATCTAAACACGGAATACTGAAATACAAGAGCCAGTTTTTCTATTCCGAGGCTTTCCATAGTTTTCTGATTTAAATTGACCTGGGAAGTCGAGTTATTACGTGTGGGACTTTAATTTTAGCTAATTTCCCATCAATATGCCTTAAATTAGCAGGAGATCCAATGTAAGTGGCCACACTGTTAACATTTAAAACCAAATCTCTGCAAACTGTCTAGCTACTCCAAGGAACAGACTATGCATACATTCAGTGGCAAATCCCTAACCAATATCAAAGCCCTTAAGGCTTAGAAGTGGAGAAGGACCCTTTATGCCAAGAAATACATTTTTCTCTTCTAAGGCTGTAAACATGTGAAGTCTTGTTTCGGCATCAGATCGGTCTTCAATTCCTTCTAGAATTGGGTACTTTGCCTCTGAACTCCCTGTAATGGATTAAACAAATTGTTTTATGCCTCATAAAATTGTTCACACACTTTCTGTTCACATACCTTCTAAAACAATACCTGGATGCAAGCACCAACAACAACCGTAATGCCCATTGAACTGCATGGAATTTTTCATTACTGCTCTGGCCGGAGAATCCACACAAGCGCAAATACAAAACAATCTGCTCTGATGAATCCCATTGTCCGATGTCCATGATATTGGTGTAGATGATACGTCAAGCATATCTGCAACAAAGGGTTCTAGAAACAGCTTCATATTTGGGTGTTTCTTCCCAAACCAAATGCCGCAGACAACAACATTTTTCCAACACAGTGCTGGTGGTAGTTCGTTAACAACAAACTGGATGGGCCACATAGATGACTTTGACGAATTAAATGTTTGACAACCATCCGTATACAATGTTAACGTCAGGTCGTCATTTGTGCATCCAAGAAGTTCTCTCCTCTTTTTCTTGTATAGTAGCCCATCGGACATATCTCTGAAGCACATTGGACTGTCATCAGCAGAATAAATATCATTTAAATTTTTGGCAAGTGCTGCTTTTACAGATTTGTTTTTCAGCAAAGTATTTAACTGGGGCCTGATTGGCAAGGTCACAAAGAAATTCATATCTTCCATTAAACTGGTTTTGCTGAAATGTTTATCATAATTAGGGCAGAAAAATCCTTTTCCTTGTTTGCTCTTTCCAATATATCCACCCAAGTAATACTCGCAACCTGGGCAATAAAAGTGAAAGTGTGAAGTAGAGGTCATGCCACCAAATAATTTGGCGAGCAAATGTTTTGAATGTGGTAAGATGTTTTTCCCAAGGATCACATTCACGATTCGGAATAGATCTTCCATAGCAGTCCATGGCAGGTCGTGGTTGAGAACGAAACTCATTAGTAGTAGTACAGCCTCTGCAATTGTTGTTAAAACGTTTGGAAGCAGGGAAGTGTTGAGATCTTTCCAGTCTTTGCATTCCTCTGAATCGGAGCATTTGTCCGTCTCACAAATAGCTAAAATACATATTACTGCTGTTTATTTGTAAGAATATTCTTTCCAATTGGAAGTATGCAAACTTACAACTTTCAGTTTCAGCAGTATAATAGTCCTCATCATCTGAAGTATTGAAATCAAAATCGGTTCGATTGAGCTGCTCCTCATCATCTGAAGTATTGAAATCAAATTCGGTTTGATTGAGATGCTCCTGATCATCTAAGTCTCCCAAATGTTGAACCTAATCAAAATAATGGACACCATGTTTACCATTTGCTGCAATATGAATTATCACATGTATTGCATCTGCACGCAAATGAACCACACAAAATATTATTTATATTGAAGTTGCAACTGCATGTGTCTATTTCACTCTTTTAGATTTTTGGCATTCGGTATTAATATAGGGAGAACAATTTGCAATAATATCCACATACTATTTTCTATATAAATCCAGACTAATTTTATAAGACTATGCTATTCAGAGTGAAAAACTAACATACAGCATTTTTTTCAGCAATGCATAAAACTTAAGATAATAAATGGAAAATTATGCAAAATATGTACATCCTTAAAGTAGATAAAAAACGTTTATAGCTAATGAAAGAGCTCTTATGCTATTTGTTTCTTGCTATATTCTTATGAACCAAGATTTGCGCATAATTCATGAATAATGTTTTAAAATCCTAAATATCTAATTTGTAGAAAATAACAGTTGCAAAATATGAAATTCAATAATTTCTAAAAAGCTAGCAGAATTCTTTCTACCGTCAATCAAATACATAAAAACTTTAATGCATTGCCTCTTCAATGTGAATGCGCTCAGATGCAACAGATGAATCATGCCCAGAAAATTCGTCCTCCTCCTATACAGTGTTGCACGGGAATACTGAGGATCAGCTTCATATAGGTGTCTTTTGTATGATTTCTTTACTGTAAGCTCATCGGTCATTTTCTAGCTTGCACGGTACTGTAAAAAATATTTTTTAACATATAATGTTCGTACCTTTTATAATAAAATAAATACTGCATGCTAAACTTCTTTTCCCATTATATTTTATACACCATTTTAGCAATAATTACGAGCATTTCTAGCACTTACATAAGCTTCAATAAGAGGTATTTCCGTTGCTTGTGACGTGTTCGCTCCTCGAGGTTTAGGGTTAACTAAATGGTGTTGGTGTTTGTGTGCCGGCAACGATAATTACATCCCAGCAATTATATTTTCATTGCTCAACAATATCGATCTATGTAAGGGACATTAATTTAAAATAATAAATTTACAACCATCACTATTTTATTGTAAATTAAAAATTCAAATGCTAAGACACCTAAGATATATATATATACCATCGGTGCTCATGCGCTGCTGCAAAGTCTATAGTGTGGATGTAGTAACTTTAAATTTCAATTATTTGATGCTTTGAAATTGTTTAATCAGGATTCAAAATTAAGTGCTTAGTTTTTGTCATTTATTAAAGTTAAACAAAACTAACAAATTGAATTATGCACAGTGATCATCCGGTGCATGAGACTGGCAACATTTTGTTGTACATCACAAACCACGCCGTGTGTAAATTGGCGGGTAAATTGGTCCCTGCATGTGGTCTGGATCGCATTTTGTAGCCGAATATATTGTAAGTATTGACCATTAAATTTATAATATAATCGTGAAATATATCTGCCCACTAGCATCTTATTATGATTTCATCTTGTTTGCAGCTCTTCGATTTTCGGCGTCCAAGTTTTGATGCTGGGAGAGACGCCTGTTTAAGCCTAACCACGGAATCGCACTGCTAACAACATTGATCAAGTATGTAAATCTTAATCTTCATAAGTTTTGATGTAGAAATATGCAAAACAATGTCATCGCCTTAAATGAATATTCGTACGTGTATATTTATTTTGCGTATGTTGAAGATTTTATTAAGTAATATTTTGGTAGTCGACTGTAAATTAGTGGAACATCAAGTCACTAACGGATGTTAGTTAAGTCCGCTGCCAACAGATGGCGCCCTTGCGGAGCGTAAAAGCATACTGCCTGCACATGTTTGAAAACACATAAAAAAATCTAAAAATGATACAAATATGAAATAAATTGCGTATGATGCACAGAGAACTGCCGTTTAATTCAAGCCTAAGATCATCACGGAATTCAAATTCAATCATTGTTAAAATAAATCGCAAAATTTAAGAAATTTCCAATTGTGCTCGATTGCAAGGACGATTGGAGCTAAAAGTTATTGAGCTATAAATTCAATGTAATGTTAACAGAGTTTACAAATATGTACTGGCTTTCTCTTGTTTTTAATGATATCTTGCTTTTAGTTGGCTTGGATTCTGTTATTTTGTGTTACTGTGATACGTGGTACATTAATTACTTTTCCTTCTTTTTCTAAACTTTACGTTTTGATTTATTATCTTCATTTTGTGTTTTTACAAGGATTTTGTTTGTATCACATGCATACACGCAGTATGTGTAATTACTTACATGTGTTTGTAAAAGCAGCAAGCTGCATTTAATATTTTATAAATGTATATAATATTTTTGCAGGAGCCAAAACCGTGTCTGGCATATGTACATGAAGTTGAACTGCAGGATTCAATCATGTTTGCATATATACGTTACACAGATCAACCCACAGTTAAATGCATAGTTGATACGTCGACTATTAAGGATTTTGATGCAAAAAACTATTAAAACCGAAATTGTTATTTCATCTGGTGGGATGGTGGAGACCATGGTGCATCTGGATATTACCCTGGTCAAGTCATCCTTGTAAAACGTAGAGTACTCATTATTTTCCAGGTTACCTAGAATGATTATTTTGTTTTGATATAGTATATAATCTGTATAATATAGCAACAAAAGATGAAATCGAGGAATGTGTTAAGAATAGACGGATTCACATTCCTAAGTAACCAGATGTACCTGCTGAGTTGGAATGTCAACGTGAGAAACAGAAAAATTATAAAATTTCTGAAAAAGAAGCAACAAAGGTAAATGTGCACAAATATTTTAATGAATACATGTAATGAGGGCATGGTCACATGTATAACACAAATTCTTTCTAGAACAAAAAGGCCAAAATGGAGACCTCATCTAATACAACTTTAAAACAAATACTACACAAAGCACTGGACGACAGGAAAAATTCTCCTCTTACTGAGAAACTCAAGGAAATGCTCCCTTAAAATGAAATTAGTTGGCTGAGGATTGCGAAATAAAAGCCTTGCGATCAACAGTAAAACACCAAAAAGCTGAGATTTTAAAGCTTAGAAAGCAGAATGACGACCTTCAAGCTGCCCTTGTGGCAAAATGTCTTGACCAGAATTCAAGTGCGTAAACGACCACAGCATATTTTAAAATAAAATTAAATGGCCCACTTTTCATTTCAGATGTGCAGCATAGTAATGTGAACGAAGCGGGTTATTTGGTTCTGAATTGAAGCAACAACACATCCTCTGGAAAATCTGAAAAGGGAGTACAACTTCAGGCAACTTGAGCTTAATTTTTACCTTTTTTAATTGCTGATAATTACATGTATCACTTTTATCAATCACAGGATACTTGTGAACCTTTACTGAAAAACTCTGTTCAAAGTCACTTGGAAAAATATGTGGTAAGTTCAATTCAATTTTACAAATTTATATATTGAAATTAATACTGCTAACTATTTCAACATTTGAAGAATACTAGCAAACCATTGATGATACCAAGTCCAGAACGCACGGAAATGTTTATGGTAACTTAAACTTTATGCCAAATTTTTTATATATTGATGTAATTTAAATTGTATCATTTTTCACCATTAACAGGATACTTGCAAACCAGTAACAGTTGCTTACAGTGAAATTTCTTTCCCATCCACTAGTCATATGCAACAATATACAGTAAATTAAGATTTGTTTGCAAATTTATATATCAAATTTAAAACTGCTTATTATTTCAGCAATTAAAGAATGCTAGCGAACGACAGATGATACCAAGTCAAAAACACACGGAAATGTATATGGTAACTTAAACTTTATGCCAAATTTATATAAAGCAAAATTTATAATACAGTATCATTTTTCATTTACAGGACATTTCTGTCCCATCCACTAGTCAAGCACAGCACTATGTTGTAACTTAAACTTGTTTTGGCAATTTTATATATCTGCAAGTGAAATATTGAATGTAGCATTTCTCACAACAGGGCACATGCCAGCTAGTACCATTACCGTCTACTAGCTGTACTGAAGCTTCCGTTCCATGCCCTAGTCAGGAGACTGTGATGCCTAGCACAGTGTTTACGCCTACTATAATTGGGAATAATGTAGGTTTAATTACATATTATTTTAGCTTAATTAAATTCACTGCAGACTACAGCAACTTGGTTTTTATGTAGGTTTACTTTGTAGAAGTGTGTATTCGTGATGACGTCTGGGCCGAATTAAAAGAAGCGAAAACTCCATCAGTATTTTCCAAAGATATGGCTACGGTACTGTGGCCGCTTGAAGTCCTGAAAACAAGGTCTGTCACGGGTAATGCATGCCGTGCCAAAAAAGGAGACCCAAATGCGGTACAAAAGTCAAAGCTTACTCCAGTCAAGCTCGAGGCTATTTCAAGTGTGTATTTAGTTCATATGCAATTACTTAATTTATAATGATAACAAATCTCTAACCACTTTTATTTAATTTTTGATGTTTTCAGTTGCACTTGTGTACAACCTACGATGTAAGGGGGTTAGCGAGGTGGAAATACCGGTCCATCTGAGGAAAGTAAAGAAGAACTTTAATGAAAAGATCCAAGATTTGTTAAAGCCACCTCGTGCTAAACGAGATCCGGAGAACTGTAAACACAAGTAGAAAAGGAAATTGCAGACAAAATGTTCTAGATAATTATTAAGAAATGTTTCATTTATTGAATAATTCTCAATACAATAAAAATCAGTAGTGGTGAATTGCCCTGTAGGTATGTCAATCCAAGGTCAATCATTTCAAATCTTCAAAGCCGGTAAGAACAAGATTTCCCATAATAGTGCCACCAAGGCTCACTATATATTATGGTACCACTAAGGCTATGGCACATTAACATTATGAACCCATAATGGGAAAACAAATAGTGGACCATGATGGAATAGTGCACCACTGTCTCAAAAACACACTATCAGTTCTCATAATGGACCACTACAGCGCTTTTTCCAATAGGGTGTGACAAGGTCCATATCACTCATTATAATTTCTGCGGAACGCATCTACTAAATTTGTCCATATTTGGTCTTTCAGTTCACATCCTGTAAATAGTAACACAAAACAAATAATTTTGAAAATAAAGAAAATGCATTCATTTGGTTCCAGGAAGGTCATTTTTTCCACTTACTGTTAATATCAAATATTGCTTGCAGCTCATGCCATAAGGTGTTGATAATTCACCGATCCCTATGCGTAGGATCTGCCGTATCTCAGATAGCTGATCCCCTTTACCATTTCTATAATGAAATGTTCTTTAAAGTCCACTCGTCCCATTAGATAAAAAAACATGTGCCTCGCTTTGAGCTGCCATCTTTCCACTTAGTGCAGGTAGAAAACATATTTTACTGTTAAATCGTTTATTCAGTGCTGTACATGTAGTAGGTATGATTTTATTAGAAAATGCTTTGAAGTTTAATATATATGTTTTATATTAATTGTATAACCAATTTTCCTAAAATTAATAACTTTGATGCATATTGGCTTCAATTTTGATTAACATTTACATTAACAATTTTGTGAAAGGGCATTTCGTTTTTTATATATATTATACAGGTTGTAACGGCCCGGTGCCATTACTGCCCTCTAACCCCCGCACAGTGACGTATAAGCGTGGATGGGTGGCACGTAAATACGTCCCACCCCCCACTGGAAAACGGCGATCGTAAACAACGATCGTCACTAACGGGAAGCGCCGTTGGGCACATTCGCTTCCCCCTCCCGGTGGTGGCGCTTATCTCGCAGATCGGCCGCGCTCCCCTCGTCAAGAGTGGACCCGTTCCGACCGCGTGTAAATAAGGCGTGGAGCAACGGACAGAAATCGGTCGGCTCGTCGGCACGGCTCAGGACAGACCTCTCTGAGGACCTCTCCTGAATTGCCTCCAAGCTTGCTAAACCCCATAGCCAAACGGGTCTTAGGTGTTCGCCTTCGACTAGGCTTAAAGAAACCCACCATTGTAGTGTGGCCGCGGTTTACGACGCATTGCGATAATAAAGGTCGTTGACCCTTCTTTGTCTC
>JAQFZQ010003543.1:0-10475 GCA_034696005.1 Glomeris marginata | reverse complement strand
ACGGGTGGAGCCGTAGGAGGGGTCACGGGTGGAGCCGTAGGAGGGGTCACGGGTGGAGCCGTAGGAGGGGTCACGGGAGGAGACGAAGGAGGGGTCAAGGGTAGAGACGAAGGAGGGGTCAAGGGTGGAGACGAAGGAGGGGTAAAGGGTGGAGACGAAAGAGGGGTCAAGGGCGGAGACGAAGGAGGGTCAAGGGCGGAGACGAAGGACGGGTCAAGGGCGGATACGAAGGAGGTGTCAAGGGCGGATACGAAGGAGGGGTCTAGTCTGAAAGTCCTTTTAAGCAAAAAATGCATTTTCTAATATCCAACATTATTAATAGTCCATGATCCTGATTAGCAATGTTTTAAAACGGACCTTGTTTAACGTAAATCCGCAATGCTAATTAATAACGTCATGCATTGCAAAGTCAGTTAAGATGAATTACGTTGTTTTCTCTTCGCAGTTCCCGTTCACAGAACAAATGTCCTGTAACTTAAATCTTTGTAATGTTTTTTGTCCCATTGGCAGACACAAAAAAGTTGCAAATGTATCCTCTCCACGATACGGTTTATCCGTACCGCAAACATATGGACGTTATCAAATGGCGAAGATACACTGGGACAGGGTTAACTCTGAAAGAAGATAGGCAAGAGGGGGGTAAAAAAAGAATGTTAAAAATCACTTTTGGCCCCTCTTAAAAATGACGAAGAGTGACAAGCACAGAAACTCAGCCGCTTCCTTTGTATGTTGTACTGCAACCAAAAAAGATCTCTTCAAGTGAGGAATTCTTGTTTAAACAGCAAACATACACCACGGACGGCCATCTTGGATCCTTTCTACCCATTTCATTTTTCCCCTATTTACTAGGTACACACATATACGAGTCTGCAGGCCTCCATTTTCAAAGCAAATGCACTGGACCTTTCCCGCGTAATACCGAATCCCATTCAACTTTAAAAAGTTTAGCAATTTTTAAAAATCAAATTGTAAAATATTGAAATTCATAGGCACATGTTCAGAATTACGTAGACAAATCATACAAATACTAATTACAGTGAAGCTTGCGTATGTTGACCACTCACGGTCACAAAAAATACGGTCAACTTTAACAGGTGGACAACATATTTCAAAATGCACAGGTAGGAAATGAACTTAGGGCATTGTACTACTACATAAAGTAAAAATCAGTCATAGTTGGCAGATGTTAAGCGATAGGGGAGCCTTGTTACTTGGAGATGTACCTCTACGCTAATCACGTGAATTACATGGCCAATAGAGAGCCAGTCAGACAGACAAAAAGCAGTTGCATGCAAGAGCGCCTTAGCAAATTGCCAGAAAGTTTCAGAAAAGGGACTATTTTTCATCGTGCATTAACATTACCTGACATTACCCATGCGCAAACAGTCCGCTACGTTAAAGGGTTTGTCGTATCTCGAACATACGGTCGCAAGTGAACGAAAGAACTTAGCAAAACCAGACAGCATATAAATTGTTGGTGAAATACGAAGGAATTTGGGGAATCGGAATTCTCTTTCTCTCTTTCATAAAGTGAGCACACAAAAAAGAGGTTTAAGAATTTCATTTTCCTTGTCTTCCCCTTTAGATGTCATGCATGAATGTTCATTTCGCATTAACATTTAAAAAGGCACGCGAATTCCATACCGGGAACCATAATAGCTAATATACGCAACACGGATAGACATTTTTTTACACTAATATCAAGTGAAAACCAACACAAAGCTTTGGCTAAAACAATATTTAAATAATTTCCCACAATTCTTCAGTTTTGTATCTCGAATAAGGTTACGGTTCATTCCGTCACGTGCTATACTGTTATAATAAGTTGGACACAATCAAATCAACACGTTCACAAACATTAGAACACTGGAATGCTACAGAACGGACAGCTACAACATACTGTATTTGCCGCGGCATTTTGATCACATTCA
This sequence comes from Glomeris marginata, assembly GCA_034696005.1. Taxonomy (NCBI): domain Eukaryota; kingdom Metazoa; phylum Arthropoda; class Diplopoda; order Glomerida; family Glomeridae; genus Glomeris; species Glomeris marginata. Next base: position 8,544 of record JAQFZQ010003543.1, on the reverse strand, counting down.
TACAGAATTCTGGTCCTGCAGCATCGTAACTGTCGATAACGGTTTTCGTAAAACTTACGCGAAGTTTAGCAAAAGAATGGCTGAAGATATGGATTCGCCGTTTTGTATGGCAATTAGCAAAAGAATGGCTGAAGATATGGATTCGCTGTTTTGTATGGCCACTCAAATACGGTAAATGAATTTCGTTGGTTCTAGAGCAAAGAAACGATTCAAAGGTGCGTCGAATCCGACAGTTTTGATAATTATTTTGATAATTAAGGAGGATACGAGGATCAGCAACACGGAAAAGAAATAATCCTGCTCGACAGTTTTGTCTATAACTTTTGAACGGATTATCCAAAATTCAAGCGAATTATTTCGAACTGTGCGGAATAAAATGATTTATTTTTATGTGCCAACCAGATCACGTGGTTTTCCGATGCTCTCTAGTACCTTATAAGAGCTACTGTAACCACCCCCTCACGTGGGATATGCAATTGTCAGTTGACTGTAAGGGAATCAAGTGCCACAAATGGCCATGCATCATTTCCAAACGTATTTGGCATGATACACAGTAGTCTTTGAAGCAAGTCTTTTGAAACGAAATGATAGGAAGATAGCAACGAAGCGCCCTCTGGATGTTTGGGGCATTATGTTTGCATGAAAGGGACCCTGATTGGCCAATTGGTTGCCAATGATCACGCGTCACTGACCATCATACACATTACACTATTATTACGATGACCATCGTCATTAGCGTTGTTGTGTGTACGAGGCTTAGGAAAATTGTGGGTTGTTATGATTACGTCGGCGGTCGGCAGAGGGCGTGATTACAGCTCGCGTTCTCCGCTCACAAAGTGTACAAAGTAGGACCTAATGAGGGCGCCACTGTCGACATCCCCTTCACCTGCTGTCTGTCCCTCATCAAAAAACCCTTACATACAATGTACACAAACCCACATTAATTACCAAAAACCCACAGTCAATTTTATTCCGCGATGGGTTTTGGCCCTATTTCATTCGGACCATCATCAGACCACGCTACAGGTATAGTATATGTATGATCTACCCTGAAAAATACTATAGTATGCAATACTTACACACAGACAATGACAGCCAGAATTAAAATTATACAGTAGTACAGCGCTAGGAGAAAAAACGCCATTCCGGGGAAATTTCGGCATCCAACATGAAGCCGATTGGCCGATGACGTCACAACATACCCCTATGAGGTTATTTTCCTTGGTTATTTCTTATCTATCTTATCATGGTGTCAAATTACCAGGCAGGAAATCAGGAAATGTCTTTTTCAATTTACGTAATTTATGGACAACCCCCGCCCCTCGTGATGTGCAATTAGCAAAAAATTTTGCTCGGAATCTGGCGAAAAAGTCATTAAATTCCATCGATAATTTGATTCTCAACTTGAGAAATAAGACACTCTGATCGTTATTCACGCTTGAATCGGTAGTAAAGGCGGAATATTTCCGATATTATGCATACACAAAGCGTAAAAAATACAAATCAACAAATTAGGCTTAGTCAAAAATCGAACGTCGCACTTCGTCAAATTTTGCGTTCCAAAAACAAATTATACCGTTTAAAATCGGTAAAATGGGTGAAAATGAGCATATTTACCTGGAATGTAGTTCAATTTGAGCAGTGGATGGATGGCATCGCTTTGAAAACGGCAGATGAACGACGATTTTCCGAAACTTTCGCGTTTACCGCCGGGCTTCCTTCGAAAACAAAGAAAAGCAATTGACGATCACGGGATGATAATCGCGTACGCGCAGCGCCACCTGTACGCCAATCGGCGCAACATGACAAAATGACCAACAAAATTACCGGAAAAAATGGTCAAATAAATAGCTAAAAATCCCGACTGCGATAATAATAATTATTTCTTCAATAAAACTAGTCTTGCAATCGTATTTATACCATTTAACTATTTTACACGTAAAATTTAATCAATATTTGCATTATGCTCTAACATTTCCAGTAATCTTCTTAATTATTTCGCCATTATTTTATCCATTATTTTACAGTGTTACTTATCAAGAAATTGCAAAAAAATAATTAAGCAAGTTTGCAAATCATAAACTTCAGATTTAAAGCTTCGGAAAGATTTAGTAAGACGTTTCTTACTTTGAAAAGTTCGTTTTTAGTGGGATTAAGTGAAATAGGAACTTAACTTTAATGAGATTTTGGTGCAGATTTATGTTGACACGTTCTTTTTTCACCTCATATTGTTCAAATTGTTGGTTTTAGCTTTCGTGTAATAAGAAAAAAAGTAAGGAAGGGAAAAAGAAAAGAAACTGTCAGCCATAATCACGTAATTGCAGGGAAATTTTAGTGCTGGGATAAATTACATATTTGGCAAAATGGCCGGACGATGACGTCACCTGCGATTCGATTCGCTGCCTCCATTAAATAATTTGTAAATCACCGGGTTTCAAGGCCACGCCCCTTTTCTTACCTTCCCTCTTCTCCGCAATTTCTCTATTCGCAATATACTACGTAAACAAACACCAATCAATTTTGGTGCAATTTTCGTAAAACCTACTCTTTCAAAAATGTCAAACACAAAACTATATTTTGCAAGGATATTATTAGCACCTTAGAAGTTCATTTTACAGGTCCTATAAGAAATCTACTACCCATGCCAGGATTGAAACTTGTAAATTAGTGCTGGTATATTATGGCTGCTATTATGTTGTTTATACCTTATAACATATTAATGTTGCCTTTGCTCTTATGTTGCATTGTTATTGGGGCCTATTACACTACATGCATTATGTTACCTGATATTAGTATGGTGTTGCTAACTGTCACATTGATTTTACCCCTATTGGAAATAACCATCACATAGTAGGTTATGGAACTGTGGTCCATAATGGGATGTAGACACAGCTTCTATGGAATAGCAGTCCTTTTTGTAGATATAGATATGTTTATTTCTTACCCTTATCGGGTTTAGAAAGGGGTGTACTTTACATCTAACAACACAACTCATGCTCATCTCCACCCCCCTATAATAATGCTGGCCCCCTGCACTCACAATCCTTGTTGTAAAGGTGCATACATTGGCTGCTGTACTGCAGAGAAGGTATGGCTCCATTCGTTGATGGGCCACAGTTATTTCCAATAGGGACGCCGTTATGTTTTGTTACGTTACGTTATGCTATGTTATTTTAGTTAAATAATTATGTTACGCTACTATGCTATGCTATGCTACATTATGCTATGCTACGTTATGCTACGTTATGCTATGTTAGGTATGTTACATTGTTATGGTACGCCATGTTACATAATGTTGCGCTATGCTATTATATGCTATGTTTTGTATAGAGGTGTAGTTGACAGGTCTTGCAAGGTCGGAGTCTGTCGAGTAACTACCTTTTAGTAACCAGTAGGTGGCGCTTTACACTACTACTGCATCGATACATGATACGATACAATACATAGCATGATACGTATCGACCAGATATATGATATTATGTTTGTCACATTATGCTAGGGCATGTTATGTTGTTATGTTATGTCATGTTATGTTACATCATGCTGCGTTATGTTACCTTTATGTTATGCTACGTTATGTTACCTTACGTTATGCTATGTAATGTTGTGTTAAATTGTTGTTTGTCGTCTTACGTTATGTTGTGTTGTTACGTTATGCTACGTTAGGTTGTGTTGTTACATTGTTGTTTGTTATCTTACATTTTGTTGCGCTACATTACGTTATGTTACGTTATGTCATGTTATGCTACATAATGCACACTGTGTAAAGTTACATTACATTGTCAGGTTATGTTGCATTATGCTACGTTACGTTATTTTATGCTATGCTATGCTAAGTCAGTTTCCTTACGTTATGTCATTGTGTTGTCACTGTTATTACATTATGATCTTTCTGTTTTATTATGTCATTGTTACATTACATGCTGTTACATGTAGGCTACTACTCGGCTACTACATGATTACTGTTACTTTTCTTTTCATACATGTCTAAAGAATAACGGTATTATACACATTGTAAGGTTGAGCATCGGCAAACCACGTGATCTGGTGGGCGGGGCTTAACGGACAAAGTTGGTTTCGTTAGTTAATCGTTTGTAAATATTCTAAGCATGTAAAATTTGCGAAATAAATGCTATTAGGTAAATGAATGCCTTTACCTATTTTTACATATTTTTCCGATGATATTTGGCCGACGACGTAACAAGTTTCTGGTTTCTTAACAAAACTTTGCCATTACATTTTGATATGTTCTTGTTTGTTTATAAATTTATATGCACTATATAAGTGAAGTTTTGTTGGAGATTATAGTTTTTTGAAAAGTATAAATTAAAAAGTAAAATCGTGTCTTGAGGGAAATTTCTAATCACTTGATCCTCTTAGGTTTTAGGAAAAGTAGCCGTTGATGCATCCGCCATTTAATCTATCGCAGCGCCCTCTATATACATACACACATCCGTCTTTAAAATCTCCAAATTGAGCCCCAAAAAATTATTTACCCTTGTCTTGGGAAAAATAAAAAATTACTGAGTGAAAAGGAAAAAGTCACGACTGGGAAAAAGTCAAACAAGATTATAAATTACGTTTACTTACGTACATACATAATTTTAAGGAGGGAATAAATTGGGGCCAATTGCGAGTCTTAGAAATTTATCTCCAGTAGCCAACCAATCTGTAATGATTTCAGTTCAGACTTAAGATGTCACACAGTTGCAGTGACTTTTCTTACTTGTTTCTTACATTAGTCATCCATCTTTCACACACACCCCCCCTCCCCTTTCAACATGGCACCCAAGTGACATAAACAATGTTGCTAAAAACAACATTCTCCACTGAAATATACAAGTTTTCTGACTGTACAAAACCCAGTAAAATTTATATATGCATCATTTCAATCGGTTAAACTCCTATTTACATTGCTTTTACACAATTCCTTAGAAAGTATTTGGAAAGTAAAAAGAAAACTAGTTGTGGTTAAGCCTACTTGGATTCCATTTTGTTGCAAACATGTTGCAAACATGTGCAATAAACCACACAATATACTAATGTTAAAAAGTTAAAAAGAAAAAGCCAGACTTTAACTTTTTTTATAAAGTTTCAGACTATGACTTTGTTTTAAAAATAAATTTTCCACAGTTTAAATAACTGAATTTCCCAATTCATTCTTAACAAACTTTTTCTTTATTAAAACTATATACATGTTAATTAAGTAGGCCTACAAATATAATATAATTATGCAGGCATTTTGTTTTAATTAGAAGCATCATTAAATAAATGTTTAAACATACTTATATTCGGTAGCAATTGTTATTGAATTAAAATTGTCCACCATAATTAACTTTAATTAGACTCGAAATCTGTATTAAAATAACTTAATTAGGTGAAGATTCCCCTCAATTTAGGTCTAATTAAATACGGGTTATTTCCAATAAATAATGAGACTTCCTAATTAACTCCATTTACTCCCTCTGGCTAATTCATATTTAAGGACAATTTACTTAATTAAGTAATTAACACATAGGGCCTATGTATATGCATGATATTGAAGAACTCAATTATAAAAATCTGGATATTTCTAAATTTTAATTAAATTACAAGGAATAATAAAAACACATATTTATTTAAATCAAATATTGTGCAGTGTTTTAAAAATATAATGTACAAAACAGAGTTTTATTTAGTTATTTAACATAGTATATAAATTTAAACATTATATACCGCATAATAATATGAATAAAGTATGAAATGTAACAACATTAACATAAATGCCTAGTACATAACAATGAAATTTATTCACTTGGAATAATAAGTAAAGTAATTGCCTTGTTTTATGTATAGCAACACAATTTCAGTTCCACATATGAACAAGTTTAGGGTTTGTTTTGGGGTCGACCAGAGTTCAAAGACGGGCACCAGGGGGAGTTTGAAACAAGTGTTGCCCACGCATATTATATATAGTATGTTGTACATGGGCCTTAAAACGAAAAATTCGTAACAAACTGTCGCCACTAACAGATTTACTGTTCTTGTGAACACAGAAACTGTGTCATCAATCACTTGGATTTATTTCCTCCATCTCAATATATCGATATTTTGACTGCGCACTAAGTTAAACGACATTCCATAGTGGGGAGCGTTCAAAAACCACGTTTAATTAGGCCTAAAAATAATAATATTACTACTATATACATTGAAACTTATTTTCATTATAATGCATAAATATTTACCCATGTACCATTAGATCGGTCAAATGAAATTAGATCACTATTTTTTATTTGGTCGAATTAAAAGAAATATATATTTTAAATTGAGACTTAAAGGTGAACTGACACTGTTTTGGAACATACCCTGAAAAGTTCCCTGTTTATTGATATGATGCCAAAAAAGCGATTGGCAGGTACAAAAGTTTTGCCAAAAATAGTAAAAAAAGTTACGGCTAGTTAAAGATTTGCCGCCATGGTGTCACAGAAGTGCGATGTCACGGCACTATGGCATCATTATGTCCTGTTGGCGAAATGTGTGCCAGCTAATAAGACCGAGCGACATAGAATTTAGTAGCTGTTTCAGCCAATGAAAGCGTTGACGGACTTTTGTCTCTTGCGACCAGCCGTAACGAATTTTCACATCGTTATATAACATTTGAACAAATTGCTGGAAAAATTCGAAATAATTCAGCAATGTTCCCAATTATGTGTTTAATGAATCGGCCAATTCACAAGACAATCGGTGAAGTGACCTATAGCAGTGTCAGTTCACCTTTAAGCGAAGCAACACATAGCCGTAAACCAGCATTTACGTATACAAAAGCCAACATTATATTATGTTATAGGAATGAGGACAGAAGGAAAATAAGTTGCTTATATTTGTGATTATAAGTTTTGAGAGAAAGAGGAAAGAAGGGTAATGCGCATGCGCACACAGGGTGTCTCTCATTTCCGGTTGCGTCGCACACGTGACTGCGCAGTATAATTAAGTCGCCCTCTTCCGGTGATCATCATCATCATCAATTTATTTTCTCAGTCGTGCTTATAACACACCTCCATGCACAGCAAAATTTAGCTAACCCTAAACTCTACACCGTTATTATTGTACTAAAATTACACTTAGGCCTAAATCACAATCATTCCAACATTTTCCCCATTCCTAATAACAGCTTAACGTCTTAATTCAAGTCGGAAAAAAACAAAATCATGGACTTATAACATTGCAATGTTATTTTTCTATCTAACTTCTTCCTTATTGTATACCTGCAACTAAACGGTACAACTGGCGCCCTCTACCGTTTTTGTCCAAATTTTTTCCTAACTAGGATTAAGACACTTGGCGTGTAATAAGAAGTGTTTAATTGTGAATTTCCACCTCCAATTCAATATACCGTAAATTTTCTTATAGAATCCCAGGCTTCTATTCAAATTTTAGATTTTCAGACCAGGCTTCTAATAGAAACCCAGCTTCTATTAGACACACAGGCTTTTATTTATTCGTACTGAAAATCGGTGACCAAATATTGCAAACGAAATTAAATTAAGAACAATATTCCCCTATGAATCATTGTCTGGTCAAAATGACCCGGCTTCAATTGGAAACCAGGCTTCAATTGGAGACAGGCTTTTGTTAGAAAATATACGGTACAAGACTAATATTAATACAAATGCACAAAACATTAATAGTAAATTGAATAACAGCCTTTTTATAATAAAATGACATAGTTAAATTTTCATATCAATCCGTGATTACCATTTTCCTGAGTTTTCCAGGTTTTCCAGAGTACTTAGAAAAATATTCTTTACACATAATATGTATCTATATGCAGATTAAACTATGTATTTGTATTGCAACAATTTTCTAAATAATTTTAATTTGAAACACCACGATTTTAAATTAAACTTTAAGTGAATCAGTAATTTTGTCAGAAGTTTATTAATAATGAAATTTCCCACATGAAATATAAATGGGGTAATAAAGGATTAAACAAGTTCCTAATCTCTTCATCTTCCTATATAGTTTCATTAAAAGCTGTTATAACGTACATGTTAAAATATGGAATTAACCAGATTTTTTCTTCGCACTACCTATAATTTATTTTTCTATTTTTTAATTTTTAATTTGTCACATCATCAACGTTCGTAATTAGTGATTGTATACGGATTTTCCACACTACGATTTTTCGAGGTAGGTATATAGAAGAAAAAGAATAAGATGAAGAAGAAAAGGGACTTTATATATTTTTACAATATTTTTAGGGGGGAAAAAGGGACCAAGTGTAATTTAAAACCCAAGCAAGCGTCCAAGTTAACAAGCGGAAGATACACATTACATTTTTCTCACCCCAAAATACAAAAAGTGAAAGGGCATCAAAGTGTGAACAAATATGAGATGGCACCTTGCTGCAAAGGACCGTAAAAAACTAGGAAAAAATAGAGTTTTATAACGAGCTGTGCCAGATCAGAGATGCTCACAATTGATGGAAAAAAATGTGGGAAAAAATGCCATAACACACCCCCTTAAAGAATCACGTGACTGAATAACAGTGGTGGCCATTAATCT
>JAQFZQ010003542.1:0-10483 GCA_034696005.1 Glomeris marginata | reverse complement strand
AGTACCAGTGTTATGCCTGCACATCCCCTCCGTCCACCTGCTGTTTTTACCGCCGTCCCGCCGCATGCGCGTTATACGTGAGGTGCGCGTTATCTTACATAAAATGTCTGTTATGTAGCTGAAATAACGGTGCGCGTTATACACGGGTGCGCATTATCCGCGAGACTTTAGGGTAATATATACTGCTATACTACAAACCATTTTATCAAATATCAAGTGGCAATAGTTTTGGGATTCAAATTTATTAATGATTTTTTTTTCTCCAAAAAATTTAGAAATTATTCATATATACAAGTATTTGCCCTATTTCAAAGAAAAATGAATTTTACAAGCTATTTACAAAAGCTAACGCTCCTGATTTTCCAACCAAAAAATAGAAATACCATGTCATTTCTTTAAAATAAATACAGAGCAGTTCTGAAATAAAATTCAAGTTCTGTGTAATTAACATGTAACGCACATTCATATTGGAGTCTGCATTTTAATTTCCTAATCTTATTTTATTTCAGGTTCTGGTTTCCCCTGCTTTCAAAACTTGTTTCAGCATTGAAATGAAGCTCGAATATAATATGCACATTTAAAACATTTCTGCATACAACTAAATACTAAAACTTATAACTGTAAATGTTATCAATAAAAAAATTTATAAAGTAAAATTAAATATGGACCACTTATCATGTATTCAAATGCACACATTTAAATCAGATAATAGGTTTATTATCCAAGGACAACGTCTATTAGTAATTAGCTATTTTTGACGGGTGATATTAAAAAGACAATATTGATATTTTCAAAAATTACAACCTTAAACTGCCAATATTTAAAAACCCCATGTAAGGCCAACGTCTCCGTTAAATGCCGATACATACAACTGTTACACATTTATTACCATGGCAAGCACGCAAATAAAATAAAGTTCTAACTAAAAATTGCAAATATTGGCAAAATTATGGGTAATTATAATTGAAAGGGTACATTGCAATCGCTTCTTTCAGCCATATTTTATTACACTTTTAAGAAAATGCATTAAAAACCACCAGCTATAAATCACAATCTATTACGAGAAAATGTTAAGAAGCCTGGAAACAGGCAAGTTGTTTAAGAAATATACTTCATGCATAAAAAATGCATAAACCGGTAGTTTATTGAAATTAGTTTTCCTGTTGGTTTCACATTTTTAAATGCAATTGTATATCAGCTTGTAAATGTTTTTACTTGTTGTACTTTTGAAAATTTACTCAGTATTAATTTATTATCCTACACAGATATAATTCAAAATATAGATTTACATTTCAAATATTTTTTGTGATTACTAACCACAATATTACAAAAGTTTCCAACACGCCCCTTCAATTTTTTGCATACGAAAATTTACTAATATAAAAACTGTGTATATAAGTATGTAGTAGCAATATTGGAAGGCACTCTGGCTGAGGAAGTGACGTCACCGGAAGTGGAAGTAGCAAAGGTAGCCTCTGATTGGCCAGAATTAGACCAATCAGAATTGGACCAATCATGGCAGGGCAGAAATAGGCCACGCCCACCTGTGACGTTACTTCCTCCGCCAGAGTGCCTTCCTATACTACTTGTGTAATGGTAATAAATCGGAATACTGCTTTGTGTTGCGATATATTAAAAATAAAAATAATACCGTACAAATTTAAGAATGATATATGAGAAAATTGTGAAATACTTATTTCAAAATATCGGCAACAAATGATGTAAATCAATGGATTTTTTCTCAATGAAACTTTATATGAAATACAACTGATTCTGGAAGTTGTGACAATGAGTACTGTTATACTACATAGTGTTGCACCTGGAACTTATATTTAGTATTGAGAGAAAATGAGTAAAATAGCTCACAGATGTTTGCACACTATGAAATATTGTGGTATATAACTAAGAAAGAAAAAAAACTGTGTGAAAAAGAGATGGTCTAGGTGGGTTTTGTGGGTGTAGGTAGGATCTATAGAGACGTGCCCGACTTTCAGCAAGTAACTATGCATGGTAGACAGTGGTTACTGGTTGGCCAAGTTGTCTGTGCATGCATGGTTGGCTGTGCAGCTTTGGTTGGTTGGCCTCGTTTTCAAAACACGTCTTACCCGCCTTCAGCCTTTCACTTCAGCTCAGTATACTCAGTATACCTGGTCGCAATCAAACGTCTTTTCTTACACTACCTGCATACACACAAACTATATTCAGAAACAGCATTGTGTGCCCCATTGGACGATGGTTGTCCGAAGAAGGCGCCACGAGTCGCCAGCAGCGCCCTCTGCATGGATTACCATCACTTGCCCCTCTCCAAAAATGTCTTCAACAAGCCAATTGTGTTCGGACATGGCAGCAACCGAGAGGAGCCTCTTGGTCCAGGATTAATCTAGCATATTTCAATACTAAGGACTTGGTGCAAATTGCAACAGGGCAACTTGTCCGCACGAGACATGGAAGACGGTGGTCGGTGGCAGATGAGGAGCATTGTCGTTTTCACCAGCATCTTGCTGGTGGTCAATGCCATCAACAATTCCACTGTGCCCACTGCATCTTCTGCAAGAGTACCATCTACGTCCAGGTCTACCTTCACAACTTCCACATCTTCCAAGACCACTTCCGACAATAATGAAAGGTAACTCACAACTTGTCACAACTTATTAGAACAAATTTCCTCAAAATTCATATAGTGCATTTTGCCATATAACATCAAAATTCAGTCCCATTTATCTTAAAGGTGAACTGACAGGGTTTTGTAACACCCCATGATATTTGGACTGCAGAAAGAATGATTAAAATTAAAACTATGAGTTCATTTCTTTTCTTTTTATTAAGAAAAACAATCGGTGGGAAAATTAGAAAAAAATTGGACATATGCAAATACATGTTGTTCATGCATAGAAAAGTTTTCAGAGAAATCGGTTGCAAGAAATTTACCCTGTCAGTTCCCCTTTAAAACTTGCATTTCAAAATTTCCATTCAAAAATTTCTCTCAAATTTCTTCTGACTAATATTTTTTGTCAAATTCTCTTTTATTTATATAATTAATTTTATTTTATTGTAATGACTTTTGTTATACTCCGTTTAATCAAACATTTTACATTTCTGAGACAATACTAAAATTTTCCTGGCAAATACCCTCCTATAAAAGTGGAGCAAAAATAATAAAATAATGGTGGTTATCCTGTATTTAAATATACCTATACGTACAGTATTTAAAATAAATTATGTAAGATCGATCGATAAATATATTTATAGCTAGATTTTGCACATTATTCTTTTTGTCCTATATAAAAAGTGTGTATGTCACAAATCTCCCAGGGTCTTCCTAGTTATTATTTCCGCCAGAGAAATTCCCCAAATTCAATCATTGAACACAAGAACAAAAATAGAATTGGTACTTATGGTACCTACCACAATTTTTTCTTAAATTATATTTATATATATATACATCCTTTATAAAATTCCACTTTCCATTACAGTAGAAAAGTATGCATAGGTACATCATATAAATTGAATATAATCCGAAACAATTCAAAGTACCCACAAAACAATACCACAACCCATTTCTTTTTCCTCCAGTTTTGTTCTCAGTAGATAAATGGGAACAGCATCATGCATAATGTAAATGTAACACTAAAAATAAATATTTCAAGTGAAGTGTCATTGTGAAATATTTTTATATGTACTTTCCCTTTAAAAAAATAAAATGGAACAAAAACCGATTGTAAAAAATTTAGTTTTAGTTTGTAGTGTGCCACCTAGCGGTAAAAGTTGCAAATATTCCCCTTGCTTGGTTTGCTTTCCAATGGTCCTAAACTTGAATTTTAGTGGTCACAATTTATTATTAAATGTATCGAAAATGTATCGAAAGTTTTACAACAGTGTTAAGTCATATATTGCATGGAAGACATTAGCCCAGATCAAGTGTATGCCCAGATTTAGTATTGGCTAAGAAATTAAGGCAAGTTCTTGAATAAAAACGAGACAAACATAGGACATAGAAAGACATAGTTCTAGGTATGTGTAACAACGATATGCTATTGTCTCGAAAAATCGGTCGGACGGTTGCCAAATACCGGTTAGGTGAGCTACTTATATTTGCTGGTCATAAGGGAAAAAACTCAAGCAAAACTCCTCCTTCGTTTGCTTCTTAATTCTTCTATTACCACTTTATTCTTCTTCTTCTTATACTCATTCATATCGCTACAAGTTCGACCTCTATGAACCCGGTAATAATATCAAACAAACCCAAAGAGAACATATTAAAAACATCAGGAAGCTGATAAATGCCAACATTGTGGCAAATCAAGTCAAACCGCCATTTTTTCCCCCTCAACTTCGTCACACTATTCGTCACAAAACCCTGTTTCCACTCCACCTGGCGGCGATCAAGCGCAACTCACCCCATTAATATCAATGAGCTTTAATATATACACTGTATAATCACTAACAGGGTAAACCAATGTAATTTTTAATAAAACTATATTAAATACATTTTTTACATATGTATTTATATGAAATTATTTTATTATTAATACAAAGTAATTTATTTATTTATTTATTTAATAACATTGAAATTGCAGTCAGCCATTGTTATAATTTCAGCTGTGACGTCACAGTTTCTTTAACCTGTCCTTGCATTTTATGGTAAAATTAGCTGGAAAGGTAGCATTAAAATATGAAGGAAATGTGATAATAGGTAGGATTTATTTGATGCAATTCTTAGAAATATAGGCCTAAAACTTGCAAGGTAGGAAAAATAAAATGGAAATAATGAAAAGAAAAATGTCGGTCAAAAAGTCGTACTAAACGCATGAATTGTTAACGTTTTAATAATGTTCAACCAGTTTCAAATGTTGATTCTGAAAAAAATCACAGTTCAATAATACGTATCAAAAGTCATGCAGCAAATTGATTTGCAACTCAAATGTTAAGAAAATGTCAAAATATTTTTTTTTCATATAGTATTATTAAATTATTATTGCCGTAAATTAGCTATTTCATTTATAAATGCTGTACTTATATTGCATTGCATAGAAAATATTATATGTAAAATACATAGTAATGGAATATAAATAAATACATAAAATTAGGGCATAGAAGATCAAGTTTTGGACTTTCAGGTCGTGTGAGCAAAAGCAGGAACCAAGAGAATCATAATTGCTGTCATTTTTTCAATGCAAGCAACTAGAAAAAAAGTTTAAGCAAGTTGCAGCACGATAATTAGTCAAATCAATTGACTATCAAGGATCGATCAAAATCGCTGTCAAAACTTTGCAAGTGTACATACACATTTGCAACTATTAATTCTACACAGGTTCCTTGGGATAAAAAAATATAATAAAATGAACAGAAGTTTGTTGAATAAAAAAAATTATTCAAACTAGATCATGATGAGGTTATATTATATATAGATAGCAAGTGGAACATCTGCAAGCAACTTTTGCAACTTGGTACTTGACATTTGACAGAAGTCATACTGTATGTATATTGGGTGTCTGTGAACTTCAAAAAGCCAGTTTATAAATTTGAAAACTATGTACTTTGCGGCGATTCCTTTCTGAACCCTTGTTTAACAACCAACCCTTCACCATCAATAAACCCACAATATAACCTGTTCCAAAAATCCAGACCAAACTTCAAACATTGTGACACCATACCCTAAATGTCTTGTCACTGCTACAGATAAATAAACATATAGTTAAATCGCATATTCATTTATGTTAAATCATTACAAATTCCACATTTTCTGCATATAAACATATTACCACATTAACAATATAATTACCAGTTAAAACTTCATTAATAAATTACATAGTATCATATTTAATTTGTGGTTTGTAAAACAAATCCCTACATTAAGATGGCTATTTAATATTGGATTTACACAGGTGAAATGTAAAGATTTTCACATTTTTTCAATTTACTTATTACTAATTACTATTCGCTAAATATAATATTATATTCTGACATTCAGTCCAAATTTTAATAGGTTATGTATCGTATTTAATTGTATAAAATTAAAATACTACTAATAAGACAAATACTGAATGAAAATTACAATGTCAATGTTTACTGGAAAGTTTTTATAATTTCTTTTCTGAAAAATGGGGGAGATTTTAGGCGATTGCAGTATTTTTTTAATTTTTTTTTCTCTCCCAATCTTTTGAAAAATGGTGCAACTCCAACATTTGCAACCTTGTGGGGGGAAATGCAAAGTTGACCCACATAAATGCTTATCTTAGTGGAAGATATGCACCCATAACCACTACATTTATTTAAAAAAAAAATATGCAGACTTTTCAACTTTCACACGACCGACCGTCATTTTTACTCCATTTTCTTCTGCCAGTCAATATTTATTTCGAGGACAAACCGTTGTAAATATATCAAATGAAGTATGGGAGGAGAACGAGGCGGTAATTTCGAAACAAAACACAGGGATCCAAAAAATGAACTGGATGTCGTCGTCCTTCAAAACATATATGATTACTATATAAAACACATGTGAGCACCTGTTTCAAAAAACCGCTATCTTATGTGTAAGATCCGAACCCGTTGTTCGCAAATAAAAACAAACCACATCCTATTATTTCCTACACGTGAATTCTCCCTACTATATTCTTCAAATGTACATTTATAATGCATTATTCAAACTGAAAACCATAATTCCCTCCATTTTTATAGAGAATACTAATTTGTATTATAATTGTATTTGTATAGGAGAATATCACTAAAACACATATTATAATAACATAATATTTAACTCACATGTGTTTTTTATATATTTCTTAATTGTATTGTTACACTATTACACATTAATAATATTAAGCAACGCAAATATGTTTTGATTAATTTCAAAATATTGATTAAAATGTTTAATTTCTAATATTGGTTAAAATGTTTAATTTCAAAATATTAGTTAAAATGTTTAATTTCTAAATATTGGTTTTGTTTCATTTCAAAATAAACAAAACCAATATTCTAAACATACAGTAATTCCCTATTTGGACTTAATAAGTTGATTTTCCTTCTTGTTTTTTTATACTTTAATATGCTTTAATCTAAACGGAAAATGTTTTACATTTACGACGGTAGATGGCGCACTGAAAAACGCTGTTGATTAAAGTTTACAAGTAAAGTAGTGTTCGATGCGCCACCTGGTATAAATCGTTAGAAACAAATTGTATTGAATTAAAATTGCGGGGCAAAGTATTGGGAAAAGTTTGGTTTAGGGAAACAAGTGTATTCTCTTTTATTCAAAATACTTTAGTAAAAATTTTCAACCTTATTATGGTAATCATTTTACTTTTTTTAATGAATTTTAATGTAAGGACCAATGTTGACACCCTAAAATCAGTGGTTTTGCATCCGTCATATGCCCCACCCCTTAAATACTCCAACATTTCCTGACATATGTAATCTAATAACTGAATTTTCCGGTTATATTCTACAATTTGCAAAAATGCCTTTAACTTTTCCTTGACATTGCCTCATTCCCATGAAACCCCTTTTGTTAGTTCACAAAAAGCTTTTTAAATATGGAGCAGCATGTATAGTACTACTAAATAATTATAAATAATTACGTAATGGTAAATCAGAGTCGAAAAAGGTCACAAATTAAGTACAGGGTGACACCAAATTAACGCCACTTACTGGACATTGTATTGGAATTTTGAATGGTATTTATAGTATTTAGGAAAACCAGCATTTGACACTATACACAAAACGTTTCATCTGCTAATTGTGTAAGAAGTAGGTCTGCTTAAATATGCCGAAAATGCATTTCCGGGGTTTTGTGTGCTAAAAAGCAGTCAGTGCGACTTGATTTTCAGTTTATATAGAAGAAAGTCAACAAAAGACGTTGAGATGAATGCCACCAAGACACGAATAACCATTTTTTCCTATTTAGAACACAAGTTAAAAAACCAGGACAAGGTTCCCTTTCGTTTTTTCAAATATATTTTCCCCACCTAAAACTTTCTAAAAAATTTTATCTTCAAACATATCATATATGGCCCAATAAAATTATTATCCAGACACGAATTTTGTATACTAAGAGTAAAAGTGTTCAAAACTTTTTTTAAGCAAGAAATAAAAAAAAAAAATATAGGACCCACTTAACAACCTATTGTCTGAATATTGTCCGTGTCTTATCTCAACTTCAAACAAGGTTGAGCACAGTTGATATACAACATATAGAAAAGTTAGAAAAAGTTAACTAAGTGCAACTGAGCCCGGAATTATCTGCACAAATATCGGAAAACACCCTTATAAAATGCATTAAAAAACATTAACAAGACCAACAAAGCAGGCCTATATATTCTAAACTTTCCCACTGTCATGCAACTTATTTATTTTATATTTTTACACAGTATTTTTTAATGCAATGGATGGAAAATCCTAAACTGGGAGTAGGCTTATGGTGATTATATCAGTTGCAGACGAATCTAAAAACTAAAAACAAGGAAGAACAGAAAAATAAATGATAAAAATAAAAAGCAAAATAAATCGTTTCAAACCTGAGGCTAGAGAACAGAGCAATAGCCTCGATCGTAACTTTCACTTTTCGGACGACCTCAAAATTAGCATTTCCAAGAACAATTCTCACAGCTCTTTTCATACAAAAAATTCCTATATATAATGGCTACTGAATAAAAATTGAAAATAGATCGCCAATTGCATACATATAATAATACATGTCATCAATATAATCTTGATATAATGAACATATACGTACTGGCAATATATTTAATACCTGGAAACTTTGAACAAATTAGAGAGAAAAAAATGTGGCCCGGATTCGAACCCACCTCTTTAGAAAAGTAATTACTAAATAATAGTAATAAAAAAAGAACTGTATATTTCCTGTTATAACTACTACTGGGTATTTGCGTAGGAAGACCTGTTTTGCGAGTTTATCCCAAATGATATCATTATACATTTCAGATTGCAATCGATCAACAAAGATATAACTGATATTGTATATAAGAAACTTATATAAAATGGATGGAAAAATAATCATTCACATTTAAAACAAACTTTCAATTAAATATTAAAAATTGAATAAATTACCTCAAGTATTATATTTTATTTATTTTCTCTTTATATAGCCTACATTATGTTTTTTATCATCTTTACTATACACTGATATGAGCTATTTTTGTGTATAATATTTATAGTGCGTCTCAACTCAAGGTTGCAGTAATTCCCTCTTGTTTTCTTGCTTTGTGGAGTAAATCCTTACACCAAAAAAACAATCTATTATACAAAGTTAATAGAAAATACTTAATAAAATTAATTGATATTAATGTTTTCAAAATTCGACCTAAATATTACGTGAAATAAATTGTTGGCAATCATTGGAATGTGCAATCTTGAGTTGAGACGCACTATATATAATTTTTGTGTTTATGGTTGTATATTAAAAATAATTTTATGCGCAATTTTTAAAATTATTTATCATCAATTTTTTTATTGTAGTAAGTATTAATTCATGTGTATCATTTTTAAAGAAATGTGCATATAAAGTTCCCTGGGTTTATTTTCTGCTAATTTCAGGTCATATTTCTAGGTAAGAAAAAAAAAGGCAGTGCAATAATACAGTAGACCACTTAATTAAGTTTTGCTATACACTTCAAAATAATAATAGTGTCAAACAAAACTAAAATAAGTAAGAAAAAATATAAAGGGGCGTGGCGGTACACTTTATTTCTCTCTCACCTACTATGGTATGGTATTATCCATTGTAACAAAGTTTTTAGGGTCGTTGTTTCCCAACCTTATAAGCCTGTATAAAATTCGATTATAAAAAAAGAATACAAATTAGCACTGGGGCTATGAACAATTATTTCCTAAAGTAACGTATAGCCTACCTAGCATAATTTCCCAATCAGTATTATATGCATTGTTATTATTTTTTTATTAAATCTTTTGTTCGTTTATTAATGAAACTCAACGGACCGTGAACTGACCAATGAGAAACGGTGTCCTTGCATTTATATTATGTACACGTTCAAGGATTATATTATACCAAAAACAAAACGTCTAATTAGTCACGAGACAACAATAAGACGCATTTGTTTTTGTTTAATTGCATTATTACAAATAAAAGGTATGAAACAAACAGTATATTGATGCTTAAAAATATACAAAGCAAAATAAAAATAAGAACAGGTTTGAAAAACGGTAGCAATACTACTTATTATACAGTTTGAATTATAAATGTCCTTATCCGTTCATCTCTCAATTGCATTTGCCCGATATTCTTAATCATTGATCTGATCAAACCTGCAGGTGATTTTACATTTTTTAAGTGTCTATAGTATACCAGTGCACATAAGCCTACATCTAGTAAAAATAATTTAAAATTTTCAAATGTTTACAAAAATTTCTCTCTAATAATTTCCTCGATTTTCTTTAAAGGAGAAGTTCCAGGGTATTTTTGCTTATTTTTAATCGCAAAGACAATCATTTCCCTAAATTTGTT
>JAQFZQ010003541.1:0-10483 GCA_034696005.1 Glomeris marginata | reverse complement strand
ATTTCTTTGAAACGCTTTGATTTTTGGAATAATAATTGTAAAGCAAAAAGTGGTGCATTCATCCCCGGTCTCCCCTAACATTTTGAGTTGTTGGAAATGCAGTTGAAATTATGTTTATATCTGTTGGAAAGATGAACTGAGAGATTTAATATTTAATTGGGTAGGACCAATGTTTCATTTTAATTCCACCAAGTTTTATTTTACCCAATTTGCGAACTTTCACTACAATAAAATCACTGTTGTGTATCTTAATGGCTTGCAATAAGTATACGTATACATGGTTTCTACTTCTCTTCATTGCTATACTTTTTGTTGGTACCTACTTTTAATTTTATGCAGGGAGTGGTTTAATTTGCTTGGCGTTTCGTGTATAAGTTGGCATTACTTTGCATTGAAATGACCCTTGGGATTGCGCTTATAAAGAATCTCTCCAATTTCTCCTCCATCTTTCTCCTTGGAAAACCGTGTAATGTATGATATTAGGCTTGCAAAGTGTTGCTCGTGTTTTCGCTGATGTTTCCAGTCGACATTTTCGCAATGATTGTCGACAATTTTGCTTACGAGTGCGGAAGAACGGAAGTACAGGCTGTATATGACATAATGGCCCTTGATTTGTTCGCTACATTCCGCAAATAAATAATGAGTAGGCCTATATATCCCTATGTGTGGGCATGCACTATATATCCCTGTTGTCAACAATGTGGTGTTATGATCTTCCTAATATTTCCCGTATGTGGGATGTATTTATTATATCCTAAAATTAAACAAAAAAATACTATAGGAACTGCAATGAATAATGTCAGAGTTACAGGGTGTCTACTTATACTGTAAATGATCATTGAAATCCTGGAAATGTACTGGAATTTCTTCTTAATCCTGGAAAATCTATAATTTTTGACACTTTACATAATTTCGTTTATTGATTTCTCTATTCCTCTTCTAATTTGCATGGAACAAAATACCAGTTAAACATGAGATTTTTGAAATTAGATGGTTCATTCCACTTATTCAACAGTTTTTTAGATTAATGTGGTTTGTTATGTAACTATCTTTCACTTTATGTATTTTGTGTCCTGGAAAAAAAGTTATAAATATCCTTGAAAATACTGGAATTATGAAATGAAAGTTTAGTAGGAACACCCTGTAACTGCATTACATTTGTATTATTCCTTGGAAAAATATTACTCTGTAAATAATTATTTGTAATACTAACTGTTGGTTCAATATTGGAGTATTTTGATCCCACACCCACTTAGTCACGTGCTTTACTGGAGATTATTTCGAACTTTATACCATTAATTGTTTTAGCACTATTTACTTATTGGTTGAATTTCCCATAAATAAGAAAAAAAAACCTGGTTTACTTTATTGCATTTGCAATCTATGACAAACACGGAATAACTGTTGAAGTGCATGGGTAAAATAAATCGTGTTTATAGCCATGTTCAAATTTGGTGCCATGATTTTGTGCATTCAATGGTCACGCAATCAAACCATCAACGTACATAACTAACGCCCTTTTACCGGAAGTTGATTAGGGCCAATAAAATAACTCTAACTTATAATAATAAAAATAATATGATGGACAATATGGCTGCATGCCTTATTGTCAACAATATCATTTCTGAAGCATATTTGTGTGCATGCAGATAAATTCCAGCCTGGAATGTTAGGGGAATTTATTATTTATGTCACTTACTGTCAAAGTGGAATTTTAATTATGGTTATAGATTGAGAGTAATTGGATGTACATCAATATTTGATTGTATTGTATTTGAGAAATGGCAGTTTTAGACTAGCAACGCCATCTATCATGAGATTCTGAGAAAACTAGACTTTTGTTAAGTTAGGTTTGTTATAGCAGCAATTTTTGAAATTTCATTTCATGTAATTACTTACTATAGAATGTAATCATAACTTTAGAAGCAATTTTTTTGGGAATATGACATAAGGGGCACATAACCTTAAAGGGTCGTTTTCAGAAATTGCATCCTGTTCTGGGTGGAGGGTTTTGTGACCTTAAAAGAAGTCATTTCTGTCATTTCTGTCATTTCTGTGTTCATTATGAAAGTTTTGTCTGTTTAAAAAAATGGCTGCATGCAGCTGAATAAGATGAACGAATGTTATAACTTGGGGGATAAAGAATGAAAATGGAGGTTGAATGGAAAGTAGGGGGAAGGTAATATTTGGTGAATTCTACTTTATGACAACATAACGGTACATTAGTTTTATGGGGTGATTTATTATGTATATAGTAGGCCTATAGTAGGTAGTGTATTGCATGCAAAACATGTGTGTCTGTTTATTGTGTCTGCGTATAAAGGGAAAATAATAGGGCACATGTGAAAATCAAAGTCGTATCTCATGATATAAAATAGGTAAAAATCATTATCAGTTGTTTATGATGGGGCCAGCGGTGAGAGGAGAAGGAAAATAGGTGGGAGTATGGCGAGCCAAAACGAAAGTATTACTCCACCACACGCTATTTATTTTCATGTCTGGCCAAACTGCTATTATTAGTCGAAATGATAACTGACTTGTTTACTATTCCGGACGCATGTAATAACAGCAGCACGTTATTTATGCAGGGTGTTTCAAAAGTAATTGTTCATTAAACGCATTTCTACCAAAGTCAATATTTGTGCAGCTCTCACATAAAATCTAACTAATGTTACTTTGGGTTCTGATAATGGCCTGTGGCGGCGCTCATAGCTCCAATTTTTCATTCTATATAAATGATGATTAATTATTAAAGCATGCCATTATATCCCCAGGGTGTAACATATGTTTCTATATTTACTATTTTCTGATGGATTCCTTTATAATCCTATTTGTAAGAATCCCTATTTTTTCCAAATACCTACGTATTTTCATAGGTTTTTTGTTATAATTAAAAATGTGAAAGTGTCCCCATTGTCCTGTTTTCATGGAAGTTTGCTCTGTTTGCACACACTTAAAAACTTTCATTACTGAATCCGATGTAAACCATATGTTTTTGGCGGAATATTCGGTGAACATGCCAAAATCTAACCGAATTTCTAGAGGTAAATTTGTGTACTGAAATTCACAAATAATCGGAAAATATGAATATTCAGTAATGTTCATAGACAGAACAATGAATTCAGTAATTGATGATATGCCTACTGAATTTTCACTTTGGCCAGCATAGCTAGCTTTTACTGAATATTTAGTAATTAACTATTGAATATTCACAAAATTGTTTAAAATTGAACTTTGCAACACAGCATAACTGCAAACATGCAGTTCAGTTCCATTGTTGCCTTGTATGAAGAATGTTTAAGGCGATTTGAGCTTTTCAAAATGAATTGAATTGCTTAGTATGTTGATATAAGAAAAGTTTTCGTTTATATCAAATTTTCAGTGAGTGCTAAAAATTGATTCTTGCTATATACCGAGTATCCAAGGCAACAATGCACAAATCTTGTGCAATGCTGCACTCTAGCATATAAGTAAATATAATATAGCTATAAAAATACTTTTATGGGTTGAAACTTTGTTGGGAATGATTTAAGGTTATTGAATTTATAGACCTACACATTGAGGCAAAATGGTTGTTTCGCGTTGAAAATTTACAGAGCATTACTTAATTAGCCTAAGTTTATGAACGATTTAAAGTGAGATGTACGAACTTTGAAAAGGCATGTAATAATGCATGCAATCTTTTATATTTTTAATTCAATTCATATTTTCTTTGAACTTTTATTATGATGTTTGGATAATTGTCCCAAAATATGAAAAATTGTACTGTGATTTAAACTTTTCCCATAATAAATTCCCAAAATATTGTGAGGTGGACTGTCTGCAGTTCATAAACGCTGCTATTGGTTGAGACAGCTGCAACGAGCGACCTCATTGGCTAGACTGTTCTGCAACATGTTATTGTGACGCCAGCGCTGTGACGCCAAACTTTTTGGACGCCATTTTTTTTGATATTTAATCTCTAACTCTTCATTTAAAATTTGGTGGTGCCAATCGTCTTTTTGGCATATCTTATCTACTGTACCTCCTTGAACTGATACAGGATATGTTGTTTGAAATCTTGTCACATATCTCTTTGAACTTATTTTATTACACGAGTTTGTTCGTATATATGGAGCATATGCTACTTCACCGTTCGGCATTTGATATTTCAATTGAATCCAAACCTTGTAGGATCAATAACGTAACTTGCACGTATAGCAACGAGAGAAATCCTTAATAAGGAACCCAGCTTTCTTTCATATATCCCATATTCAACTTGGATTTTTTCCCCTTCCACACTTCCACTTGGCTGGATTTTTTACTCCCAACAAATATTGCGCAAGTTCCACCTCGAAAATTGCAAGCTCATTGTCATGTTTGGATATTTTATGAATGCAATTTTTTTCTTGTTCCTTTTCCATCCTTTTTACAACTGGAAAAAAGGGGTTGTACGGAAGCTGGGGCTATGTTTATCGCGTTAATTAATCACAGGCTATAGCACGTTCGGAGTAGATTTTAGGCGCTCGTTACTGTAATTTGTTACCGTCCCATGGACACAGAAGGTGGTAAGCTTCATGCAACCCGCTGCACACAAATATTATTACATCAGCTGTGTTGTGTGATGAAACAGGACGTTAGATCCACCGTTAATTGCTTTTGGCACTTATCCCGTAACAAGGAACAAAAACCCCATCTCATGATATTAATATGTTATTAGTCCGCAAAATTCTTTCAATCTAAAGTCCTGTTCAAAAAAACATGATTTAAAGGTGAACTGACAAGGTTTTGTAACACACCCTGGAAAGTGTGCAATTGTGCAGAATTGATGCCAATAAAACGATTGGCGAAAACAAAACTTTTTTAAAAAAATTGTTACAAAAAGTTACGAGTAGTTGAAGAGGGCGTCACCGCGCTGGTGTCACAGTATCCTGTTTTGGCAAAATTTGAATTTTCAGCCAATGGCAGAGCTTATCAATGGGGCTCCAGTGTACGTATCTCACAATACACTACTCAGTACACTCCACATACATATATGAAACTAAATAATTCATATCTGTGGCAATAATGCTTCAAATGGCCTGAAATTTTCAGACATTGTTTCTAAATTAGCGGCAATCAAATGCTAGTTTTTTTCAGGGTATGTTGCAAAACCGTGCCAGTTCACCTTTAAATAATTCTTCATCAAAATGGGGATGACTGTAAAAAAAGCACCAAACTTTTTAATTTACTGTGTTGACTATATTCAAGGAATGTGTTGCCATGACTGTGGTATCAAGATGAGACATTCATTTATTCTGATTCTACAATTAGCATCTGTGTGTACAAAAGCACGCATGTTCAAGTGTAATGTTTAGTCTCTTGCATGACCAGCAAATCATGTGACTATGTATATTGGATGAATGTTCAAAATTCTTGACATAACCAGCATGTTTTACAGCGCATTGGACAATCTCGCTAGTGACGTGCAATTTTTCTGTGGATTGTACATAACTTTATGCTTATATATTACAGCAGTCGGCCATATTGTACGTACAATGTGCTGGATGAAAAATTTAAAATGCACTGTTTTTTGGGTTAAAAAGATGGAATATTTTATCTTAGACTTGGAGCTGTCTGGAACGAGTTAGCTCGTTCACATGGCCAATTTTCGAGTAGTTATGGGGGTTGTGCTTCTTGTGATTAAATTATAAATGACGTGATGGAAGAGTGCGCAATGCTGAATTAGGTTGGGCCACATCACACAAAAAATAAATCCCAGTTTTGCATCGATAAATATATTTGAATCGATGGAATGCTATATTCAGAATTTAATATCAACGAAAATGGAAATGATTTAACTTTAAAGGTGAACTGCATGACATAGTAAGTTATAAACTTGCCATTAACACAACCTGATATTATAGTTGGGTGCAATAAAATGATTATTTAATAAAATGAAATCTGACATTACAACATTATTGTATTTTTAAATAAAGATCAGTAGTTATTTTCAAGATTGCCTTCGATAAGATCATATTTAAAAAGCGCTGTGTCCCCCTTCACAGCAATCGGCCTGATCTTGTTTTTAGTTCGCACCGTCGCCGCTTGGTGCTCTTGCATCAGTTGTCTGTCCGGTAGCACACGGTACGCGATTAAGGCTACAGTCACACGAGCGTATGAAAACGGACAGCTGCCTGACAGCAATTTGTTGTCCGTTTTCACTTGGTCACACGTCACACCAAGAGTGGTCACACGAAGTGCTGCAGTTCATAAAACGTTTGAATATTGAAATGGAAGTCGCAGTTGTTATGCTGTTGAGCGTCGCGTCCTTGTCACGTCCGTGTCGCGTCCTTGAGCGACGTAAATCTGCCGTTAATTTTAACGGACAACGTATCGTGTGCCGGCTCCATTGCCTTCAATGTTAAGCGCACACGGACGACAAAAAGCTGTCCGTTTTGCTGCGCTCGTGTGACTGTAGCCTTAATTGACTTCTTGCATATGCCCATTTAGGAGATAAAAGTATGCATTAAGACTTGTATCACATGGCCAATAACTGCGCTTGCATTGCACGTATATTTGCATTGATATTCAAAAAATCTACTATATTTGGAGCCGAGTACACTTCTTGCATGAATGATGTCGTAAGGAAGGGGCCATGGAAATGTTTTGTTCCGGTCCGAGTACTTCACATGCTAAGATCGAAAATGTCTTTTTGGTGACGTCACACGGCTGGTTGATCGATGCGTTGACGATGGAATGGACAGCTGTCTTATCCCCTGTTTCAGTGTAGTGTTTTGTGGATTTTTGTGCGTGTGGCTAAAAGACTAGAGGTTTCTCAAGTGCCTTTTGTGCCATGATGTACGTTTGTTGGGAAAAAGTTTTTCGCGCAGTTGTAATAAATTAGTGGGGTAAGTGAGATAGGAGGGTAAAAAGAATGATATCGATGCTCTGAGATGGGACAATTCATCTCCAAAAAACAAATACAGTGCGCGTTGAAGATAAGATATAAGACGGTGGCTTTTTGTCTTTAAGTGCGAAAGAAGTGACGAAAGATGATGATGATGAGCATGAAGAATATAAGAAAGTAAAGACTAAGGGTTTTTGGGGTGCAAGTGATAGATCAGGATCAGATGGGGCAGTGTGACTTAATCCCGTCCCAAAGTCTCAGCAATCATCGGCCATCTTTTTTCACTCTCTTATGAAGAAATATTTGCCTGTGTTGTTGCAGTGGTGGTGGTGTAAAAGAAAAATGCACACTTCAAGAACCAATATAAACTTCTCAGACCTTTATCCTGTAAATTTACTTTACCGGAAATGTAGAATAAATCTTCGGTTTTTACTCTTTTTTTGAGATATTTCAAGCTTTTGTTTTCCTGTATGGAATCTAAATGATTAAATCATTGAACTTCTGATCCTGGCTTATAGTTTGTCTATTTGTATATGGATGAAACTTTAGCCAGTTCCCTATGGTGACAGCATCTATGGTTATATTTTTTATGGAATTTTGGAGTTTCTTTTGAAAGATTAAAGCTACACTTGTATAGATCCCTTTTCAAAAAAGTTTCAGCATAAATTGTTAAGTAGTTAGGTATGGGAAAAAATGCATGCTCTGCATTTTTATGTAAAGTATGCGCAACGAGCCAATTTGTGTTTTGCACTGCAACGCTCAAACAATACAGGGTATCAACTCTTCTGGGAGGTGTTTTATCTGCATATCAAAATTTAAAAAATATTCTCCGACAAAATTCACAAACTTGGTGTTATGTCAGGATGTGCATTTTTGTATACTTTTGTTATACATATAATAGAGGGAATAGTTGAGCAATGGTGGTTCTAATTATACCAATTCATTACCTTCAGGTTTCTTACATGGTCATTAATTTACTAACTCCTAAGTCACAAAAGTAAGAGACCTAGTTCAAATTCAAAAGTGGTATTCTTGAGGCTGCATTTTAATTAATATTGTAGAAATACCCCGAAGTTAACAAGAAATACACCATGCAATCCCTAGGTGGAACACCCTGCATAACCTTATTTCTGGGAGATACTAAGTGTGTCTAATTACAAATTAAGTGAACATAATGGCAATTTCTCCACAGATTTCATTCTGACCCGAATCCCAACTGAATAATTCAGCCACACTGAAGGCCTTCTTTTGCATGTTGAAAGTCTTGAGAGGAAATCAAAAAAGAAAGCCCAAGTCTGGATAAGATGTTGCAATCCCCTTCTGGTATGAACCATGAATTAGTCATGTTCAGAATACAGCGAAAATCTTTAGTATCTGGGAATCACGTGACTTGGGTAAAGAAAATGGGCGAAATCGATATTTTCAACCATAAAATTCGATTTTGTAGAGCAATTCTGAATGAAATCGTGTAACTGTCAGAATAAGATTTTCTCCAACATTCATCTGTGCATTTCATTACATATATATTTTGTGAGTTACAATGTGCAGTTTATATTTGTATATGTACTTTGTTTTCTATCATTTTGCGATAAGCAAGTGACAGCATAAGCTGCAGTGAAGGCAAGACAATACATTTATTTATAGTCAAAGAGATGTACAAAATGTATTATTTATGTTGGCATTGAATAGGAAATGAACTGCAAAGAAAGAAAAACTATACAAAAATCATATTTGACACAGAATCCTCCTGTTCTGTTATTGCTCTTCCATCTTGAGAATTTTTTTTTAAGATATAGTGCTGTAGTTTTTTAAAGCTATACTTTGCATTTATTTGAAAGTTGTTGTTTAGGGTTGTCCTGTGCAGAAGCACTACAAAATGGCATTGTATAGCAACACATTGGGAAACCTGGTCAGTACACCGCAGGGACTTTACAAATTCCCTCTGTAATTTTATGCTTACAAGCTTGCCTGTAGTAATGTATATAATTACGTGTCAAGGTATACAGTCGGGTCTACAGAGAATACACACTTAGTTTTGCATTTGGAATGGTTTCTTTTACAGAAATTTGTTGCTCTATATCCTGAGAGATTTAACAATGGCAGCTGTAATGAGTGGTAGTCATCGAGCCGCAACGATTAGTTGCTTTTCACTTGCAAATCTTGCTATGTACAACATTCAGAATGACGAAAATGTTGGTTGTGTACCAAATGGGTTTGCTGGGGTAAATAATTTAATGGGGGGAATAAGTGCATAGACTGCACTTTGCAATTGCGACTTTTGCGCCATCATCAATTTTGTTTTCGGTGAGAAATTGTTTTCGCCAAACAATTCCCTGTCATTCCTTCCTCTCTGTGTTATTTACCACAGACATGTATATGTATACAGATATATGTATTGCACAGGTTGTCATAAAAGTATGTGTATTAATACACATATATATGTAAGGGAAAATATTGCCAGTGAGAAATGGGGAAAACTACATTTGGCGGCCATTTTGAATTGAAACCCCAGTTGTGAGATATTGGGTATAGGACCTCTTATCCTTTCACGTGAGAAATAATGTGTGGTGTTTTTTGGTTGTTCTTAAAGATGAACAACTTTATTTATTTCATTGTGTGTGTGTGCATGTGTGTGTGGGGGGAGTAATTATTTTCCACTCAGTGGAAAATTTATACATGAAATTTCCTGCAATGCACGCTGGGAGGAAAACAAAGGAGATTTTGATAGAGGAGATTTGAGAATTTTTTGTTGCCATTGTCTGTTGCTGGTTATACTTGAGGCATGTGGAGGGCTTTTTTCTGTCTTAGGTCTTTCTCGATATGGCAAGTGATCCATCTTGTTGTTTTTGACCGATATTGCATTTACAGGATATACGTGCCAGAGATGCTGGATACAGCTCATAGAGATGTCGGCTATTGTTTGTTCTCGTGCACTGACTTAATAATCGATTAACCTTCTCCCCTGAAGCAATCAATACGAGCACATATTTTTCACTTCCCACAACTTTCATACTTATTCAATAATATCAAATGGATTTGCTCGAAATGTGCACCGCAACTCCAATTTCACTTCATTCTCTGGTATCACGCAATGCCGAACTGCCTGCCTTGATTTGTTTTAAAAGTAATTCTGAAATGTGATATTGTCTTGATTACTAAATTGGAAGGTGAAGTTACAAATTAGTATATGTGAGCTCCATGTACGAGGCGCAGTCAAAAAGTTAGTTGCAATAATTTTTCCCAAAAAAAGTAATGTGCTATACAGGTTATCCTAATTTTTGTTACAAAGCACATACCTTTATCTGTTTTCCATGTAATTGCCAAATTTATTTCATCACTTATGTTAATGTGGTACGAGTTTTTCTACGCCATCTTTTAAAAAAGGTCCGTCCTTTCGCCTTATGACTTTAATGTGTTCAGTCCCATGAAAAGGACCTTGTCAAGCAGCAGATGAAGACGTGTTTCGTTTACTAGAAAGAACTAAGTGTGTTTTTATAGTTCCATGC
Source organism: Glomeris marginata (assembly GCA_034696005.1). NCBI lineage: Eukaryota > Metazoa > Arthropoda > Diplopoda > Glomerida > Glomeridae > Glomeris > Glomeris marginata. The sequence continues at coordinate 109 of JAQFZQ010003541.1, read as the reverse complement.
CATATGATAACTGTTGCACTTGCAACTTCAGGCCTACAGTAATAGTCATTTTTATGTACTTGACATTTTCAACTGTTGAAAACTTTGCTGCAAAGAAATGTTGCACTTT
>JAQFZQ010003540.1:0-10484 GCA_034696005.1 Glomeris marginata | reverse complement strand
CGTACAATTACCGAGCAATCGGCGATTGTGAGCTTTAACCGGTTAAAGCTCACAATCGCCGATTGCCCACTTCATCCGTAACATATGTTCAGCTATTTGGATAACGTAATAAGGGCATGTGGTATGTAAGAACATATGCAGGGTGTCTACTAAACTTTCATTTCAAAATTCCAATATATTTCCATGTATTTTCAAAGTTATTTATAACTTTTTTTCCCAGGACACAAAATACATAAAGTGGAAGATATAGTTACATAACAAATTACATTAATCCCTTAGTAAATTATAACCATTATAATTTATGTAATTTTATTTTCCCCAATGTTTTATTCATCAGGATGTAAACATTGGGACACCATTATATAATTTTGAGATGCCCATTAGGAATGCTATGCCATAAGACAATGACTAATTTAGTCTCGTGTTAACCAGATGGAATAAGATTCATCCACCTATGAACTTGTAAAATTATCCATCTATATGGATATTTTCAAAATTAAGAATCCAAAAATTATAATGCTGAATACAGCAGTTTACACTTTTCTGTGTATTTATTTATTTATGTATTTATTTATTTAGTTATTATCCTATAATGATGAAAATATATTGCCATGAAATATACTTTCAATCGAAAAGTTGCATTCTAAAACCATATTTAGGGCTTCAACGAAATTATGGTTATGGCACGATTTGGTGTTTTACTTCATGCCAGAAAAATTTCCTATCCATGCGTAATGCATTGGCAATTAACATTAACATTATGACCTGTCTTTCTGGCCAACCCCATGAATTAGATTACGATGAATGCTATATTTCCCGACATGCCAGTGCAAAAAAGTGTGATGTCATTTAATGGGTATAAACGGTGCGAGGACACTACATGAATTTTAAACAACCAATTTTCTTTTGTATGGCAACTGCATCAGTCAATACATCATATTACCCCGGAAAAATGTCCTCTCATTGCAAGAAACTTTTGTTATGCAATACATTATAAATTAAATAATACTGCATATTCTGGTGCTGCATCTGAGAGAAAGCCATGCCATCCAATGACATTGTTTTTGCTCTACAAACCAATGTTACTTTAGAAAGCAAGGAAGATGTTGAACATTTTATGAAAGTAGTGGACTAATCATAAGGATTGGTTGGGCCTTTATGTTTTTATTGTCTGTTCTTTGTTCATATCTAGAAGAACGGCTGCGTCCCCCTTTTGTGCTGGTCTCCAATTCCAGTTTCATCTCACCACAATATATATATATATATGTATGTGGCCCAGTAGCCACTTCCAGCACGATTCCCTCGTGGTTTGCCAATTGCAAAGCCATGGTCCATTTCTGGCCGCAAAAAACCATTTTTATTTATGTCTGACCAAAGGGCACCAGAGAAGCTTCATTTTGTCAACCTCCCTTTACTTGCCTGCCTTTTCCCTAAAGGCCCCCGACGACAGAAATCGAGGCAGATACACTAAATAGAATAAATGATCAACAAGCCAGACTACATACAACTTTCAGACATTCCATTCAATCCAGCTTAATAAATGACTTGTCATGTACAAGGGTGCCCAATTTTCCACACCTGCAATTCTAGCTATTCCAAACAAGTATGGGTGTGAAAATGTACTGAACTTAACATTTTTTAACTGGGTTTCATCCTACTGTATACAGAGAAATATTGCATAGATAGCCTATATATTTTGCATGCAAAAATTACTTTCTTTATATGATGTTCAAGTTTTTCCAAACCATAAATGTGTCATGTTAAGTTCATAAAAAAAGCTAAGGGTTTCAAAAATATCACTGCATATGAACAACACTTTAGGAGGATGTAGTACATGGCTACACTGCAGGGTACTGCGAATGAATGCAATTTGGACTGCGCGGTGTCATATAATGCAAAGTGGATTCGTGGGAATTAAGCAAACTACGTTCAATAAGATGAACACTGTCAGCTATTTCTTCACATTTTCACTTGCGAAACAAGATTGTGTGAAACACTGTGTATGTTATCTGGTTAGCATGGAGGCGTTGTAAGACAAAGTGGATTCCTCGGGCTATGAAAGTAGGATTACGTTACCAGGACACATGCCAGTCTAAAAATGCGAGCCAAATTCTATCAATTATTATGTCACACATTCCTTTGCCAGCTTCAACCTTAAACTTGCTCCACATTTTCAACATGTATGGGAATGCATTTCAAAACACAAATGCATATACATAGCTAAATCAGTTCTTCAGACATGCCTACATTCATTACTGATTCACCTAGTAATTAAACATTGTCTAAGATAACTATGCCATCACAAATTCAATTACTAATCCATTCCAACCTTAACCTATTCATACAATAAGTAAACAAAAAATAGTTTGTCCCTGTATAACATTCAAAGCATCAAAAACTCTTCCTAAAGTACAGTGGAATCTCCCTATAACGGCACCACAAGGGATCAATTATTTTGTCCCTTATAAGGGTATGCTCTTATATGGTGTACAATTGACCGATTTCAATATAAGCGCCTCCCATTTCCAATATGGAGTCCGTAAGGAGTCAAATTATGCAATCTGATTGGAAGGAAACAAGTTTTTCCTCTATAATGAAGCCATTTTCCCAACGTTTTTCAACCAATGGCAGGCCACTGTATGCATCAAGGGAGGATAAAACCTGTATTTTATAAGGGGTGATACTATAGAGAGATTCCAATGCATTTATTAATTCCTTAACATCTTCAACCATATCTGAACGCACCAATTAAATTTGTAGTCAAGTCAAACATCATTTATGAATTATCCCTAAGACACTGCAATACGAAACTAATATAATGGCGGAGGTAAGAATGAGTGGGTATTGTTTGATCGTTTTTTGTACAGAAAAAAGGGAAAAGATACACGTATTTCAGTTGGGCATTGCGTATCGCACCGTGCATTTTACAACCGTGATTAGCGTCGACGTTGGTGGAATTAGAGTCGATAGAAAACGGCGCTGTAAGGATACTAATAAGGAGTGATGGCGGCTAGGAAATAAATAAGCAGCCAGCACGAAGAGTCATCAATTGTGTAGTTGCATTCCTGACGTAGACTCAAGCGACAGGTTTGCCTCCTGCCAATGCCTGCCAAAGCCAACCTAAGGCAGGAGGCCGCCCGATCAGGGGCCCTTGCCTCCATATGCCTTGGCAGGTCACTTTGTTTTCATTGGTGACACGCAGCCTGTTCCTTTCTCAATTACCCGTCACCTCGGTATATAGGACCAGGGTCTAATGCCAGTCGACCCACGTCGCCCTTTATTGCCACCACCACCACCACCACCATCATGCACCACCCCGTTCAATGGAGCAAACACAGGCAAACAACACCCCAATATCCTTCCTTTCGCTCAATCCCTATTGACATTTCAAATTGCATTAATTTATTGGCTGGCTGGCAGACGCAGTTCCTTCCTGAATCTAGGCCTACCTAGTACCTATGTTACATCATGTACCAAATTTCCAAGCTCACATATCATCACAGTTGAACACCATTCCATTCTAGCTAGTATGTAATTACCGTATCGCCTCGATTACTAGCCCCCTTGTTTACGCGCTTCCCTTGAATTAGCGCCCCACTTTCAGGGTGAAAAGTTTTGTTAGAGCCTCCCCTGATTAGCCGCCTCCAACTTTCATATATTGACCTTGCTTTCACTTACAGGCCTCATAATTGCCCATCCCTTTCTTAATTTAGCCCCACTTTACTGCCAGGTGCTCGGCAACCTCTCCCGGTTCTCAGAAATCCTATATTTACATCAAAAAATCCCAGAGACATTGCTAAATTAGCTGGAAACTACTACATCAGGTGCTAGCAATGCCCTTCAGTTTTTTAACCGCTTCCTTCAATTACGCGCTTCCCTTGAATAAGCGCCCAGAAAATAAGATCACAAAATAATTAGCCGCCGAGGCTGCTAATCGAGGCGATACGGTATGTGTGTAAATACTGTATTGACTCGAATTGCGGTGGTAAAACATGACATTGATTTCTACACTGGTATAACTAAACTTGCCCATGTAAAGTTATTTACAGGTTTCATTCTAGAAATTGCAATAAGTGAATCAAATGCATTTGAATATTATACAAATTTCAAATGACCAATGATTCAAAAAATGTATTGCATATGTGGATATAATGACACTAAGAATAATTATTGAACACTAAATTCCCCCAGTTTCTAGTTTCTTCTATGCACTTGCACTTATATTGTTAATATCATGGGTGATATATAACATAGTATAGACAGACTTAATCTGTTATTTTCAAAATCAGTAAATTCAAGAGCTTTTGTGCCCACTGTACACTTTGTATGAAAGTTTCATGAACAGCATCCCTTTAAAAACCAGCAAACTTTCAGTTTTGTTTTACAAACTCCACTGCTAGCTATATAGTCAGTTCTATTGAAAAAGAGTTGGAAAACATAACAGTCGTTTGCCGACCATTCAGACCTAGAAGCCCTTGGACAATGGGATTTAGTTGCAAAGTCAAGCAAGTCAATCATCACAGGGTGGTTGGCTTTGGTTGGGCCACTCCCACTGGGGCCTTCAATGCAGATGATGACAGCCATGGGTGGTTGCAATAGAAGAGATAGGAAGTTAATAAGACACGAAGAGGAAGAGGACAGTTGGAGGTAGAATGCCGAAGGGAAATGTTTGGGGGGAGGCCCACAGAGCACCGAGGGGCGTCGCAACACAATAGCATACTAACGAGCAATTTTGCAAGCTGCATTTGCCAGCTTGACAACCGGAAGTGGGCGGGGCTTGTAAACCTTGTGCATTTCTGAATCTACTTACCGATGAACACGAAGATTTGATGATTGGAGTAGCGAAGCAACATCGAGATAGACAACGTCTGAAAAGAGAGCAAACAATACTGGAATGAGACCAAAATCATATCCCAATCCTATATAATCATCATTATCATCATACTTCAAAATAATAATCATCATCAATTCAACAAACAACATCATCACTACCACCACCACCACCACCACTACCACCACCATTATCATCATCAATGAACTCATTTAAGCTTATTTATAATGAAGGCGGACGAAAATGATGGCTAATCCAGAGGCTTTAGTTTGCCCATGAATTGGGAGCAATCAGAGCAAACTGTTTCGGCTTCCAGATCCTTTTCAGAAAACTCAACTTATATGTACTGTATATAGAGCACACACCCTACTCGATACAGACGCCGACTAAAATTACATGCTTTGGTGGAGGAAAGAGCGGCGCCGATTTAGCAAACAAAGCTATAAGCCCAGAGAAATACATAGAAAAGAGAGACCAAATCACCAAACAACCTCCAGCTCTTACAGCAAACCCTGTGATTTGTAGCCTACGTACATGGGCTTATATATAAGGAGAATTTCCGTGTCGGACAGACCTTGTAAATAAATCAAAGTATCCGTAGACACGTGCACTAAATTAGACGTAGCTTGTAAATAGTCCCCCTGTCAACGTGCTTTTTGCATACAAATAGAATAGAGGTGCAGTGCAGCGATGCTAACCTACAAAAGCGACCCCCAACAAAGAATTTCACTCGAAATTTCAACATTTGTTTGTCCACATGCCCAAAACCGGATATATTACAGCATACTAAATGTATTATATTGCAGTTTTATAATATTATCGATTATAGTTTCCAGAAGAAATAGTAGGGTATTTATTTACAATACGAATTTTTATAGTTTTAAAAACTGCAACAATATTCAAAACTCAACCATCTGATTTCATTGTGGTAAAAGTATTCATTATATCTAACATTTTTCTGGTTGCCATTAGAATTCAATTTATGTTTTGAAATTGCATCATTTCCACCTAATTATATCTCCATCACTTCCCTTATTAACTTTCAGGATTCTTTTGGTTAAAATTTGAATTAATCCAAGTAAACTTCCCACAAATGTTGCAATTTAATTATGTGCGAGGAAAAATCGAAGCTATACACTGTTCAACAAAGTGCACATAGTATAACCTAAAAATAACACTTATGAAGTGAAGTAAGATTTTGCAGGTGGGTCAATGCGGGGCAGCTGCAGACTAAAGTTAATCCAACGCTTGGGGCAAACACCTCCACCTACAATTTCTCCAATACATTTCCTATAAATCCACGGCTCAACAGCAGCATAAGCCCAACCATCCACCCGTATATACCACCACACCCACTTGCACTTCCCTTTACACAATTTCTCCAATACATTTGGTAAATCAAGCGAAGAAGGGGAACACGTTGCATGCCTCTGGCACGTCGCTCTCTTCGCTCTGCACACCAAGGATAAAAAGATAAAATCTCGGAATAACACGGAAAAACTCCAGATAGACACCATCTGTGCGGACAGACACCTTACTTGAAAAGTGAAAACTTCAAAATCTTTCAACTTCAACCCACTTTCCCAGGAAAATCTTCACCAAACCTTAGAAATTAGACTTCTAGTAGCTGTATTTTCACTCCTCAAATTTCCTGTAAAGCCATCCTGTATCAGTGAAATCCCATACAACACCACCTATTTGCAGTATAATGTCACTACACAAATTATGCAAGGTGCCTATTTGTAACATTCCTCTAAAAAAAATGAGCCGAGTGTTTCATTAAAAGATAATGGCCACATTAATAATTTCCTGGAATAATTTCAAACATTATTACTGAATTGTTACATTAAAAAGTATGTTGGTTAGCAATGTGAATAGATATTTCAACATTTCCAGTTCCGTTTATTTCCCCTTGTTTTCCAGGTGTGTGTGTGTGTGTGACCACTTGAAACTAACTCCAACATATCATACCCGAATGGCTGCAAACAATGTTACACCCCTTCTCCTTACAACTTTACAATTACTCCACACTACTGTTTACCAAGCGCACCAAACTGAATTCTTTCATTACCAACTCTCCAAACCCGGTGACGTCATTGCATTATTGACTTTTCGTCTCTTTGACAGCTAGCGTTTGAAAGTGCACGGGACAATAAAAGTAAAAGGAAAAAAGAAAAGGGCGAAATAAAGGCAGTTTCTATTTTTGCCCAAAAACACCTATAACAAGTGCCATTTGAGCAGAGCTGTTGTCATGTGGCCTGCTGTTATGCATACAGAGTTTGGAGTGGGAAAGAAATAGGAATATTGCAAGGAGGGGGAAGAAAATGCAAGTGGACATGGCCTACAATACCCTATGGGTTACCACATGGCAAAGATCAAAAGGCAACCAACCTAATTAAAATAGCATTCAATGCCTGCGCATTGACCCTCCCCAGTGCCACCCACCGAGCAAATGAGTTTAAAATTTCATCGAGCCAAGCAAATAAGGCACTGGGAATCAAGTGAACTGAACACAAAACTCCATTTTCTGTTCTCTTTATCCGTATAACAACGACCATGGATAGGTGGCGTCGGATGACTTTTGTCTCTCGGTCTCCAGAGGCGATCACCAAACTGGCTTGATTTCCAACAAAGATTGAATATCGACGATGACCTGACCGTCATGAAAAGAGTCTGAAACCCGAGAAGCCACAGCCACTCACTCCACTAGTCACTCACTCACTCACTGGCATCATAGTATAGTGGTAGTAGTACATATATGGTGCAGAAAAGGCAACTCATCGTTTCGGCATCGAACCGAAAGATCTCCAGAGGAAAAATATCCCCTTTCCAAAAAGAGCTACAATGACGGGAAATGCGATCTCTCAGCACATCCAACTTGCTTCGGATGGACAGTGTGCAGTTTGTTTAGTATCTCATCATCATCGTAGAGCGGAGCAGAGCAAAAATAACGACTATGATTTAAGGCACCCACTAGCCGCAGGTCCAATTCCAATATTCCGCACTAAAAGCAAAAAAAGATGGCCTTTTCAAACAGACTTCCTGTGTAAAATCATACCTATATATTATATCTAGTATATGGATTTCTTTCTTTTTACAGTTCACCATCTTTCCATTGCATTGGTTGGCTGTAAAGCGACTTCAAAGCAAGATCATTGTGGCCATAAACAACAGTTACTGTTGCAGAGAAGCAATAGGTGCTCTATTTATTTCCATTCAAATTTATAATCTGATTTTGGTTGAAGATTAATGCAGAAAATGCATGTATACGTATGTGTATTATTGTATAAATTTACAAGCATACACTGTCACTATTTATGCTTGGGTGGGTCTCTTATTATTTTTTTATAAATTAAAGGTGAACTGACATGGACTCTGAACTGTACCCATTCTGGCCAATCATGGACAGACTAATTGGCCAGTAGTCCCAATTTACCCAATGGCAGGGCTGGTCATAGTCCACTTTTACCTCCCTGTCAGTTCACCTTTAAGTTCTACTCAATGACACGCTTTTTATAAATATTTTAGAAAAAACTTATTTCAAAAACTGCAAATTTCATATACATTATTAACAGTAGAGAATATACATTATAACCACCATGTTTGCAACAGTATTGTTACAATTCACTGCACAAAGTTGCCATTCGCTGCTTTTGAATTTCGACAATAGGCTACCATACAGTTGCATGAATGTTAATGATCATTTTCAAGGCTTCACTTCATCCATTTTACGAAATCCCACAACAACTTTCCACCATCTGGCAAAAATAAAACCTACTGCCACACGTGTTTCATATAAAATTGTATTTTTGTACGGTTTTATGAATTTAAGCGTCATTTTATGACACAATTTGCTGTATTTCTTTTTGTCAAAGTAAAGTTGACAAGACTTTTGAAGAGTGAGGCAGCACAAATTTTATTACTCGGATCAGCAGGTGGACTAGATGTTGAAGTTTGTGCAGGAAACCTGGTAAAATCCCTATACGACCTCAGTTCCTTGTGTAAGTCATACAGAATACAATGTACATACAACTAGTTATATATTTCCTATAACTCTCTATATACCATCCATCTGTCAAAATCAATGTGATGCCAGTTCAACTAACCTCCATGAGTTCAACAAACCACCTGAAAGCTATAGTTACTACTACTTCATGTATATAAATGGAAGATTTCCCACTATTCTTAGCCAACAGTATAGTTGTACATCTTTTGTAAGTAATAACCCTTCATCATTTTCCATTCAAGCCTAAACCAATTTCCCTTTTAGGTTTGCTGCGTATCACGGCAAATATGCCGTACGGCATCCAGGTACTCGTATACAGATATACCGATACGTTACTTGTTTTTATTCTTTCCTTTCCTTAAATGGCGATTTTCTCCGGCTAATGCACTTACACGTCAACTTAGCGCTGGACAAAAACCGTCTCCTTGATCGATTAAATCGTACAGAAACCAACTGCGAGAGGCTCTACGGCGAGAGAGAGAGAGTGCGCGCGAGAGAAAGATTGCCCACCGTTTTCTTTTTTCGCCAGCCCCATGGGCCCAACTGGTATCCAGATATACAAGGAGATGGGAAAAAGAAGGCAAGAGGGAGAAGAAAAAAAGATGAGAAAATATGAAGAAACGACCAGGTTGATTTGTGAAAGCGACACAGATGGACTCCGAAGCGGCGAGCCATTGAGCACGCGCTTGGACGCTCAAGCAAGTGTGCAGCAACAAGTATACTTGTTGATAGCGAATCGATAAGAGGCAGAAGAGCGAGCAAGTGAACCATCCATCCCCAACACGACCAGGCCACAGAGCGTAAAAAATACTCTTACACTTGTTGAGTGAATCGATCAATACGCACATCGGTTGTCAGTGCATACCACCAGAGAGCACCACCACCTTACAAGATCCCAAACAGCAGTACAAAGTTTTCAACAAGTGTATTAAGAACTGGAACAAAGGGTAGATGACACACAAAGTGATTTCAATACAATTTGATGAGCTACAGTGCAACCTCAATTATCCAGAACTCCATCATCCAAAATCCCAGATTATCCCAAAAAATTACTTTCATATGAAATTTGTAGAAAACTTCGATTTAGCTTCTGCATGTGTTAGTCTTCTCTCCATTGCCATTGATTTTCCATGAATACTGAGCTCAAAGTCATGAACAAAACATGAATATTATATGATTGCCTTGATTGAAAGTTCAATTAACAGGGTGTCTGTCTACTAAACTTTCATTTCAAAACTCCAGTATATTTCCAGTATTTTCAAAGATATTTATAACTCTTTCCAGGACACAAAATACATACTGTGAAAGATAGTTACATAACAACCCGCATTAATCCCTTAAAAACTGATAAATAAGTGGAATGTACCATCAAATTTCAAAAGTCCCATGCTCAAATTAGTATTTTGTTCCAAACAAATTAGAAGAGGAGCACAGAAATCAATAAACGAAATTATGTAAAGTGTCAAAAATTATACATTTTCCATGATTTCATTGACAATAAAATAATTCCAGTACAGTTCTAGGACTTCCATTACACTGGCCAACAAAATTAAACTTTTTTTTTGGTGCTTTCAGTTTCATAACTGTTTTTGGGTGTATTTGTGGTGCCGATTCCAAAAAACCAAACCGTTTTGCTGTATCAGCTCT
>JAQFZQ010003539.1:0-10489 GCA_034696005.1 Glomeris marginata | reverse complement strand
TGGGAGGGGCCTAAAAGCAGTCACGAAGGACTGAATTTTGAACAGGTAGTCAAAGGGGTGAGGTCATTGCACCGGAAGTGGGCGGGGCCTAAAGGGGGTCAGATAGGACTGATCATCAGGTCATTACACCGGAAGTGGGCGTGGCTAATTAGCTTCAGGAAGGACTAATTATGCAGGTCATTGCACCGGAAGTGGGCGTGGCCTAAACCGGAACCGGAAATACGTCATTACGCTCAACCGCCCGCTTATATTTCTATCGTCATTAGAAAACATCAGAACAATATTATCAACAAACGCTATTCGAGAAAGAGCATCAACATGCCAGTGTCTAGTAGCCGGACGATGCTGGACATCAAAGGTATACTGCAACAGGCATTCCGACCAACGAAAAAGTCTGCTTTTACTTGCGCAAAATTTAAATAGCCATTTTAAGGCCATATGATCAGTCACCAAAAACAATGCACCATATGTACCACTGCCAACAGCTCCAATTCCGTGTTTGAGAAAAATACGCAACAGGATGATCCAACTGGACCAAAACACTAGCAATACCGGTGGCTGCAAGCATCCGTATGTACCTCGGTTGGCAAAGCCGGGTCAAAGAACAGTAGAATGGGGCGACTGCTAATAATTTTAGCCTGAAATGCGTCCTGATGCTCCTGGCTCCACTGAAATGCCACACCACGTTTTAACAAATCCAAAATTGGTCGCATAACCAGGGAGCAGTCAGGAATAAAACGCCAAAGTCACCCTACCAAACCCAAGAACCGAATGTAATCGAACGCGCGTTGCACCATTCGCGCTCGACTCGCACGTTCGATTCCATTCGAACACGATTCGTGTACTGGCCAGGAAACACGGCGAAAACACGCCCGTTTTAGGACGGTTTTTATTTAATATCTCGTTAACTATCGCGAATTGAGAAAAACTTCTTATACATACTTTCTATAGTTTGTTATTGCGCACAACATATCAAAAAATTTCGTTTGGGTAAACTGTCCCTTTAACATGTGCTTTCTCACGTACGTGGCAAATTGCGTTACTTGCACAGTAATTATTTCCACTATTCTCACTACAAGTACTGTAAATAACAAGAAATTCTTGTGGCAGGGATGCACAAAATGTGAAATAGCATTTTGTGGATTACAAATTGATTTGTATTAAAAAAATCACTTATGGAGAAACCAATAAATATGGAAAAATCATTCTTGAAACAAACATTTTAATTGTCCAGAAAAAACTGCATTTCCTTATTTTTCAGGTCAGTATAAAACCTGTAATATCAATGATTTATCAATTCTAATTTTTATATGATGTACGCATATAACAAAGAAATTGACAATTAAATGGGAACTAATGTTTTGGTATTTTGTTTTAAATTACTCATCTAATGAGAAATGCACATATTTTGATTGCAACTTAAATATTTCTAAACGCACTTTTTCCTTTTCCAGCTGAATTCTCTACAATTCTACATCACTTTGAATTTTAATCTTTTCCAACGCTGCATCAGGTTGAAGCTTCATTTTCTCTAAATCCACATCTTTTTTGAGCTTTCTTCTCTCCAGCTCAGCAGCACATAGAATAATATTCATTTCTTAGTTTTTGCAACAATAGGAAGAGCAACACCAAGTACTAGTGGGGTCAATTTGACCCCAGCTGGCAATGTATACACTTTGTTATTAGGTTGAAACAAAAATTTCTGTTACAGAGACTTCTGTGATGAAATTATTGCACATTACTGATAAAAACACATAAATTGTATGATTGGTGGTGTTGTTACAAACTATTGACCTCTGAATAACAAAAGTCAAAAAGTTTGTTGCAAATGTAACCACAAAGAGTCTGTTGATAGCTCTACAATTATTTGTTTGAAATGCATGTAATCAAATACAATTATTACCTGCAATTCACAAGCATATAAACAGAAGAAGATCGTGTAAAACAAAACCTAAAATAAGCACCATAATAGCTTCCATGATACACAATCTTTGGGGTCAATTTGACCCCAATGGTCTTAAGTGTGCAGTAGAAATTGTGGTACTGCCAGGGTTAACATTTGGAATTCAAAATTGCTGCCAGTTTTTGAATTCAGATCATACTTTGAAAATTTGTTTCGTTTTCTTGCAGCTTGGGAAACATTTGCATCTGTTAAATTTACAGAAGACTGGATGCATGTATTTTCAGGTGATAATGGAAAAGGTGATGGATGGTTTTCCAAAATGCCATGAGCATCAACAGGTACAAGTTATACATCTTGCACATGAGACCCTGGTGGAGCTTCATCCATTGTTACAATTTTTGTGGTATTTTATATTTGTGATGTACTTTCCTCACATGCTCCTGTAACTTCTAAATGCCGCTGATATGATGCATTCATGGCTTTACTTGTGGCTAGTAATTCATCCAAGGTGTAGTAATAGTGGCACATTTTTATAACCACTCCTACAAATAAAAAACAATATATGCAAGTAGTATAGAAAGGTGACACGGTGGCAGAAGTGACGTCATTGGGGCGAGGCGGAAAGTGACGTCACCGGCCAATCCGGTGCAAACGCGAGAAATTGAAATTTTCAGCCCTACCTGAACCCATTTTTTTCAAATTTCAGTCCAATTTGAAGTAGTGATGTGCGATAGTATCGAACTATCGATAGTTATCGATAGTTCTTGAACTATCAAACTTGACTATCGAGTAATCAGGTTTACCGATAGTATCACAATATTCACTCAACTATCGAGTGAAACTATCGAACTGTAAATTTGTGCATAATTTTGAAAATAAAAGTAAATAAAAAGAAAAACAAAGCGCAGTTCATTGTGTTCAACAGATTATTGCTAAGGATCACATAAATTTGCATTTGCTTCTTTAGAAATTGCCTGTTTTAAAAATTTGAAAACTATAATTTGTATGATAGCGCCCTCTATTGTCAGAATTATAGACACATAGGCCTAAGTATTAATTGTCAGTGTTAAAAAACTATCGACAGATACAATCGAGACAATCGACGATTGCTGGTCAAATATCGATAGCGCAATTGAATACAGTGACGTCATTCGATGTTATTCGATGGGACCTATCGATAGACTATCGCCCATCACTAATTTGAAGCTAATATCGATCCGCAACCAATACATACCGATCCGCATCCGATACATACCGATCCGCAACAAATACATATCGATCCGCATACAATACATACCGATCCACCTCTGATACATTCCGATCCGCAATTATTTTTCTACGACCCGCAACCATAGTTACCAGGGAGAAAATATGGCAGGTCTTCGATTTGCCATCGAAGAGGTATTGTAGGAACAAGCAGAAAAGGCAATGTTTTATTTTCCCAATTTATATAATAAAGAGTTTAATTAAAGTACAATTGTCAGTCCGATTATGTAAAATTGCTAAAAATCCCGCAAATTCACTGTGTGTAGATTAGGTAAAGTAGATCGACCCTGAATTTTCATGATTTTGTGCGATGGATGGTTTTCGTATAGTTCGCAGTTGAAAAACACGGCTATAGATTACTTGTTCGAATCTGATTGGCCTAGAACGCAACTATACGACATTTTAGCTAACGCCCACGGCCGGTTACGTTCTTAAACACGTTGTTCGCAGGTCTCTGCGAACGAAAACTACAATGAAATTGCGATGCAAGTATACTTTGGCCTCTGGACAACAGTTGGCATTGCAATAATTGCGCTACGTTAACGTTTCGAACGGCAAACTGAATTTTAACGAAAACGTGGGCGGAGATTAGGGCGGAGCTACAAGTCGTTCTTAGATTGCTCATAACTTTTGTTTACCAATTTATAATTGAAATCTGACTTCACCACGATTTTTTCACCATGTTTACTATCGTTTTATGAGATTATTAGGGTAGGTTCGAAAACGCTGACAATTCTACTTTAAGTTTACATCTGGTACGATAGCGAACTTTCGCGCACTCTGCATGATCGTCGATTTGAGAGGCGTCACTATGGATGAGAAATTTGAACCTATAGAACTGGGAAACACCTCACTCACTTTATTGGCTTTTGGAACAGTCTCATTTTACGAGTTTAGTGACAGACTATCCAAGATGAAGCACTTGATAAGATCTATAATTGGACATCACAAGAAATATCGCAGACCAACTCAGTTTTCTATGGGCTATCACGGCAGTCTCTTAGTGTCATGCATAATCCGCAAAATGAATAAACTTCTGGTTGACAATATGGATCTTGCAGATGTGTTTGACTGACCTAGTTACGGTAATATGGATGCAGCAATACTTAGAAGATTATGTTGCTTACAGTGTGTTAAACATAGCTATGAAAACTGTTATACTCACTGTTGATAGGAATTCGCGGGTATAAGTCCCCTGAACGTGTTCCAGAACTCGAGGCGATGTTATTGGTTCGAATCCGAGATGGCTGACTAGAAAGACAAGTTTCGTTTTTCTCTTCACGAAAAAGCTGAATTCTTCAAGGAAATTGTATCAAACGTTGTTCCAGTCTTAACTGCAAGTAAAGAGAACACAAGCTGAGTTGTTCAAGCAAGATTAGCAGTACAGACAGCAAAGGGAAGTGACTTATCTGACAAGGATCGCAGATAGACATTCCAAAGTTAAGTGGATCAGTGCTCCGATATTCCGAAGAAAAGAACTTTGGTGATCAGTGTTTCGTTCCAGAACAGTTGGGTTTATTCTTCTCAGCAAAGTGTTGTTAATTCGAAGCTGAAACAAACAAGTTCCTGTGTTACAAGTTATATTGTTCTTCAAGTTAATAAATACTTCTTTGCCAATTTCCAACAACTGTCCAGTGTATGAAGCTAGGGTATTCAGGGAATGGTTGTTGCGAAAGTGTGTGGGTTAAACATATATGAATTACTTTAATTCAACTATTGATGTGATGTGGCATTTTAAGCCTGATATGAACATTGATTATTATGAAGATGATGATGTTGATTGTGATGATAATGTTGATTCTGATTCAGATGATGATTCTGACGATTAATAAAAACATTTAAATCTTGGAAACGCAATTTCAGTCCCTTATGAGTTATGCAAATGAGGGGTGAGTCACCAATGGCATTAAAAGGTGTATGTTCATTGAGGCTACATAAATACAAGTCCAAACTCGTTTTCTTGCTGTAATTGCAGTGAGGCTAGGGAATACACAAAACTCTGTCACTTTCTAAGAAATGCCCTATTATTCTTGGAAATTACCAAAAGGATAACCTGCTTTGAGGCTACTGCTAAACATGTCTATTTGACATGTTCCAAACATACATTGGTAACCAGCGTAAACCGGATTAGAACACTATTGTTCTGACATCATATAAATTCAGCACGGACAAGGACCAAGTAATTTCTCGCTACGAGCTTGGAACAACAACACCCACTACAATATCTACTATGAGCAGTGCTTTGAAAATGATTTCTGACTTGATGGAAAAGAAGGTAAGATATTCCTAATAATCTGAATTGCCATAAATTGCAAACAAAATCGAACATATTAGATAGCATTTGATTCTATTTGCATGATCATTGATCTTGATGGATTCCGAATAAACAACGAATTCTTCACACGTGAACTTGGATATGCATGAATGACCAGTGAAGAAAGCCGCATTATCCGATTTGACACAAGGGCTTGTTAAAACAATCTCAGTGACGTCGAGAAGCGAAGCGTGTGCTACCCAGCCTACAGGATCCATGGGTTCTTCTTGAATTCAGAGAGATGAGCCAGTATGCAAATTAGGTAACCTAAAGTACATAGTCCAATCGCTGTACGAGACATTCAAGCACCCGAACAAGCAAGTCGTTGGATACAAAGGAGGAAATATTGAAAAGGACATTCTGGATGAATTGGGCATTCCCAGCTTTAACTTGGAAAACTTGAGTTGCCCTCGCTACGACGACATCGAGGCTACCCTTTTTGCGAAAATCTCCAACGATTGCGGGTTTCACCGACATTACAAAGGTGAAGTCAGATTTGTACATTGTGCAAGACAAGAAGTTCAAGTCTTCAGAGTCTGGCTACAAAATAAATACCGTGATACTGCAAAAGTAAGTATTTTAAATGTCTCTATTAATTTTGTAATACTAATGCTGAAATTCTTTTGTGTATAGGAAGTCGACGATGAGGACGTAACAACAATCTCGGATACTGCATCAACACTGGACAGGCCTAGAAAGCGACCTTGCAACCTTCAAATACGAGGGAACATCTACTAAGTGTCTACGATGGCAAGTGAACAACCAGAAAACAGCATACCTAAATTGTGCAATGAATTTTCTTATTTGAATTTTTATCTGCAACCAAATTTCAATGTTGTTTGTAAAATAATGATTTGCGCGAAAGACGAACTGTGAATTCATGGTGTTTGGGTCATAATAACTTTGTTAATTACTACGATGGATGTATTCGACTGAAGCATTATAGCTTCAATTACCGTTCTAGGCATATGCGTGAATCGGAAATAATGCTAACCGAAGTGCCTTGGGAAACTTTTAAACGACTTATCCCAAAAATTGACCAGTTGATTTAAAACACTTGAATTTCTTTTTTGATTGAATAAAAATATTATATAAAGAAAAATATTTTTTACATCATTTGAATAACTGGAAGAGTGATACAGGACAAGGAGAAAAAGTGGGAAAGTCTTTATTACAGTCCTCAAGAACCTGCAAGTTTCAGCAGTGTAACAAAACTTCAAAGGGCATCTTCACTACTAGAAGTGACATGTCATCTGTTCCGATTATTGGTTGTGTGGTGTCTTCGCAGAACATCACGTGTCACATGCAAGAACTTGCCCTGCAGAATGAAAACGTCAACATTGTTGCAACGATTGAAATTGGTCTCGACCTGGAAATCGAGATGTCTCTCACCACCAACAATCCGACCCAGTGTACACCTCGTCAAACCTAACCATCAGTGTCATTGCAGCTAGGTCAGAGAGTTTTGTGAAATTACATAGGGACTATAGTAACAATCTAACCTGATTGCACATGTTTAAAACTTTCACCAATCTTCATTGTGGAAAAACCACTGAGAACTCATTCTAGTGTATCCAGCGCTTCCTTTTGGTTTGTGTCGTCATAAGTTAGTTCCCAGCGAAAGTGCAGGATGTCTGGAAGACAACAGCGTATACCATCTTGAAATTAGGTTAACAAACCATGATGTTGTGATTTCTTTATCCCACCTTTCAATGTCCACCAGGTATTGGAGAGCGCTGCTCACTGATCAGTCAAACAGAATCACAGCAAAGTTCACTTTCATTTTATCAAAATGTCCTGTGGTTATATGCATAAGTTGCAAATGTGGGGTTAGCTTCAATTGCTTTTTCTCCTGAAACTTCAATAATTAAAATAATAATTAAAAGATAGGCTGAAATTTGACTGTGTTGCTTGGAAGTTGGTTACACTTTACAATTTCTTCAGACAATATACAAGTTTTGGTGTTTTGCAAAGAGGTTCTCAGATTTTTCAGTAAGTATGGAGGGTCTGCAACAAAGAACACCCTGCTTATGTCGCATGCTTGTCAGATCTTATTGATTGTTGTGTAGAAATGTCCTGACACTATACCAAATGCATTCCACATTGCTCTGTTCAAGGATCCCGTATCTGAAGCTATAGTACACACTTTGAGTCTTAAGCTAGGTTCACACTTGTGTTCACACTTGCAGCAACTGCAAAAAAGTAGCAGTGAAGCAGTGAATTGTGGGATATTACTGACAAAAAAATAAAAGCACAGCAAGGGGATCAAGTAAGAATGTAAGAGCAGGCAGTAAGCCAACAACCAATAGGAAGGCAGCAATTAATGACCACATGATCAGGGCCACATGATCATAATTAAAAATGGCTACTTATAATGATGAGAAACCGTGAAAAACTCATCGACCTTGTCAGGGATCATCTAGTCCTGTATTATACAAATTTACCATCATATATAAAGATAATATTACCAAAGAAAATTACTCAAAAACAATGCAGACAATCTATGTCTGGCACCATTTTGCTTTTGATTATTTTATGCGTGGTCGTTATTTGCAGCAAATCTATTAGTTAGTCATTATTGTGCTATACTATTGGTCGTTTCATGTGGGTGGTGCTTCAGATGGGAACACTTGTGAACATGCATTGCTTTTACTTGTTACTTTTTGCTGTTACTTCCTTGCAGCTACTGCAAGTGTGAACCCAGCTTAATGCTTTCAGCCCTCCTTATAACATTAGCAATGATGTCTTTTAGTGTCCCGCCTTTGATAGCATTGCCAGTGAAAAAGTATGCCACTGTTTGTTTCCAGTGGATGTTAATTCCACCAAGCTAATTCCATGAAGTGCATGACTTGCTCGACCTGAATGTTCAGGAAGTGACATTCCCTAACATCTGGTCACATCTTTGGTCATATTCTACAATTTGTGTGATGGACATCACATCCAATGTAAGGCAACAAAATTTTTCTTTTTCATTTATTGACTTGAGCGTGATTGCAAGTAATTCGAAGACTTCGTCTAGAATTCCACCATTTAATTTTATGAACTGCAGTCATCGTCTCAGTGTCTATAGAGGTGGCAAAGGCAGATCATGTGAAAGCAGTATGTCATACCAATTGTAGCCTCAAGATGACAGTCTTTCCAAAGCAGCAATCTGATCATCATTGAAAACGTTTTGGATGTGTCTTTTCTGCCATGTGTTTAATGTTCGTAGCCGATATACTTCATTTCTAAGCTGTTGTGGTACCCACTTTGTCGCTTGAAGTTTTGCTCTAGTTGTAGCAATCTCCGATTCTAGCATTTCCAGAGGCAGTAATCTTGGTAAGGATTCATTATCCTGTTGGACAGGTGACGGTACGAGGAAATTGGGACCATACATATTGATGTCTTCTACTGTTGATAGTATTTTAAATGTTCAATAACTGATAGATAATTTCAAAAATAAAAACTAGTAGTACTATGCATATCAGTAGTACGGTGAGTTGATCAGTATGAGTGGTCAAATGGACCCGAGGTTTGTATTTGCAGTAACTTTCTCTTTTGTCCAACGTTATATGCAAATTTTGTTGGAATGGCATTATTTATGCCTCAGTAGTCGCCGCCCATCTGCCTCTTTGTTCTGATATTGATCATCATCGAAATGCACCTATCTAAAAAGTGCCATTCATTTGGAAAGATAAAAATATATTGCAACTAATTTCACGTGTAGTACTGTTTTACTGTAAAGTGTTGTATTTCAAAATTATCAAAACTACCGGTTATTGCTTGCTATAAATACATCATAATTTTAAATGTTATAATGACCAAAGGTCGGGTTGGAGGGGGGGATTATTTTGGTATGGGAATTTATTTGGTCAAAAACAGCAAACGAAAAATAATAATTTACACAGAGAACTATTACAGCACTTTACGGCAGTTTAAATTTTGACGTACAAATTTTTTATTCAAATGAAAGTTTTATTGTAATAAATAAAACATGTTTAAGGCGGAAGGAGGCTGTGCGCACGCTTCCTTGCAATACTCTGTGGCCTCCACTGTTAAGGTGCGTTTTCATTTGCGTTTGTTCTACACGCTTCAGCTGAAAATCACCAGCTGAAGCGTTCTAGTGGCAACTGTGCAAGCCCGCTTTCAACAGAATCTCGCTAGGGGCGTTTTCAGTGGCGTGTAAATGCACGCAATCTGCTTGCTTGTAAACAGACAAATTAAAAATGGCGGTCTCCAGACGAAGGAAGCAACAGTTGGAAAAAGCGAGGAAAATAATGCTGCTGTATATGTTGTACAAGAGGGAAAAACAAGGGAAAGTGGAACATCTGTATAGGAAAAAACGATGGTGGGTTCACCCACTGTGGAACAGGAGGAACCAAGAAGGTCATTTTGCAACACTGGTAATTAAAAGTATAGGCACATTGCAGGAGAATTGTTGTTGCATTTTAAAAGTGTGTGACTATTATGTTTAGATGGAAGGTATGCGAACACATGACCACAGTTATTTTAACCGTTTTGTGAGGATGTCAACACAAACGTTTGACATGCTGACAACGCTGATGGAAAATGCATTGCGCAAAAAAGATGTGTTGCGGCAAAGTTTATCTCCTGCACATCGTCTGGCCATAACATTACGGTACGTACATTAAGAGTATTGGTAACCCCTTTGGTGGCATTGGTAGTCGCCACCAGATGGCACTGGCGTCGCCCATGTTTTTCAATGGGCCATACTTTTCCACGTTTTTTGTAGGCTGCTATGACACAAAATTTCTGTAAAAAATATATTATGTCCAGCCAACCGTGATCAACTACATCATGGATACATATTTTCGAAATGATCAGCGAATCATTAATTAAAAAGTAATAACTGTGACAAAGTATGAGATGAAAATAATAATTTTCATTTACCGTAAAACCTATTTTTGAAGCTCATGCGCTTGGAATTTCCCGATCATTTTGAAAAGCCGCGCTTGTATCAAAGGTGAGCTTCAATAATAGGGCGCGCTTGTATTTTTGGGTCAACG
>JAQFZQ010003538.1:0-10491 GCA_034696005.1 Glomeris marginata | reverse complement strand
GATTAGTGATATTAACTACATTTTATCGTGATATCAAAAGGGTAGCATGCAAAAACGTGACAATTGACCTTTAAATGAAATGACAGCGGCCAACAAAAGCAAGTGTCAAATAATAAACATTGTGTTGCCTAGCTAGCTGCCTCAAGACAATGTTGCCAGTTATTTACATAATGCAGTGTAGTGAAAGGGTCAAGCCACTGGGCATGTTTACATTTCGGCCAAAACAGATGCACTTGTTATTATAGAAAGAGAGAGAGGAAAGGAGAAGATCTATGGCATTCCTGGTCAATGACAAAGGGTCAACAAGTTAATAGCAGTGTTGGGTCTAGGACAGTGTATAGGTGATGGCTAAAGCTGGACGTGGATCCATTTGGCACCACTCCATACTCCTCCTTTGATCTCTACTCAATTTTCTGACTACCAGTTGGGCGGTTACAACTCAGATTTACCGAAATAATTTCGTTATATGGTTGGGACTGAAAGGAGAGGAAAAACAGCTAACACCATGTCATTAACTACATCCACACTTTTCTTTTATATTCTGTTACATTAGGTAACCTTATCTGATCATGGTCGAAAGTTAGCAGCAAATATAATTGATGTCATAAAGTAATAAAATAGCAATTTTAGCAATTACATTGGATGCATTCAATCTTCAGCCGAAATAATGATTTTAAGAATTTTTTGATTATTGTCAAGTCACATGCAATGATATAATATGATCTGACCCTTGATCTGACAAATCAGTATATATTTGATGTGAAACAAATGTTGCAGAGAAGCCATATTTTGCTTAGGTCCATGGAAACTTATAAGTTCTTGATAAATTACAATAATCTGATTTTGTAATCATGATATTGACTTAAAGTTGAATGCAGCCGATGTTGAGATATTGACTTCAAATAAAATAATGACATTTTCATGATTTTCTGGAAATTCCAGATGATATGGTTAGTGTTCCCATACTTACGAATGAACAAACAGTTTGCAAGTAGAATTCATTCATTCGCAAGTCGACATTATTGCACAGTCTTACTTAAAACAAATGTAGTATGTAACACATAAGAGAAATTCAATATAAAGGTTTTTGAAATTTTGAGAAAAATTAAATAAAACGGAAATCATAAAAGCATGACCCTTACGGAAAAGTAGTATAACAAATTCATATCAAACTCGATCTGGACCCCCAGATCCAATTGGATTCAATTCATTTCAAAAATTGGGTGCTATGAATCCGATCTGTTGAAATTACATGTTAAACATATCAAATTTTGCACATCTAATTGCCAGCTGTGTAGCTAAATGGATCTGCACCAGATCTGTATTGCAACTTCAGAGCTGGCCTGATGTCAGATCTACAGATATGACTTTACAATTCAGATCTGCACAGGAGAAGCTTTTCCATAAGGGGATGAGAACATAATAGTAGAAAGGTTCCCATCTGTGAAAAATTTCTTAAGTTGAATTTCGTAAGTAGGGGGAATTTTCTGTATCCTAGCAAACAATCCGATAAAGATTACAAAACTTGCGCCGTTTTCACACCACAGCCATTTTGTCGCGGTTAAGCAGTCCTTTATTTAGGTACAGGTACTTCTCGTTGGAAATAAAAGCAAATAAAGAAGCGAACTTAAAGATTAATATTTCAACGCTATCGTATAATAAGAACCAAATTAGCGTAACTGATCAAACGTCAAATTTTCGTTTTAACACAAATAACTGTTGGATATACTGCATATTTTTTTTATGTCCCATCCCTTCAAACTGTTTTATTGTATCGTCGTTCAAAGGAATCATCTGCCAGTTGTTTGCTCTTCTTCTTTTATAGGGTCTTTGAGCTACTGGTAATCGGGAGGCCTAAATTTGTAATGTTTTTTGTGAATCACATTTCCCAGCAGAAATATCCTTACACCCAATATCCCAATTGAATATCAAACACCTTGTTTGTTTTGTTAGAGAGACATGGATAATGACTTACCCATAGCTTTGCTGGTATCCAAACTGGCCATACGTGTAGCCTTGCATTCCTTGCACGAACTGTCCTTGCATCTGTGGGTAGCCTTGAGGATACCAGTAACCCATTTGCTGATAGTTGTAAGGGTATTGCGCTGCCAGATTTTGCTAGCACAGGGTTTTAAAGTTAGAATTCAATTAGAGATGCAATGTTTGGAGTAAGGACCTATAGACCTCGAGAATATGGAACACCGTTTAAAACAAAAGGGTGACACCTGCTGTAATTTTTATGTTATTTCAGCTGTATACAGGGCGAGTCACCTAACACTGACCTGCTCAATATCTCAAATTGTGTGCAGTACAGGTGAATTGTGGTTATGTGCATGAATAGTGCTTGACCTTACACTGTCCTGGTGGTGCCTTTAATATTCCAAGGACATTGCATTTCTACCTTTGATACTGTGGCAGATAGGGCCATCACAAACTATTGAGCGGGTCAGTGTTAGGCGACTCACCCTGCATATGCAGCCAATGGCAGAAGGCAGTTTCAATTCACAAATTTCCTGTGTTTCATGGGTTTTCCTTGTTGTGGCACTGTGGTCAGGGCTGCGACGCCATTACGGTGCTGCTAGATACAGGAAAACAACTGCAGCGCCTCCACGCGACACTTCTGGGAACTAGCGCCAGGAAACTTGTGAATATTGAAATAGTCATTTGCTTGAGTACTACTCGAATTTCTGCTATAGGCACCATCAGGGGACGCTGCAATATGCGTTCTCGAGGTCCATAGAGTTAGGGTTGATTTGAAATTAAGTACCACCTGCTGCTGTTGTTGCTGATTATTTGGGTCTCCAGACTCTTTGCCCCAGGAACACTTTACAGTTTGGCCACTCACATCCGTATTGTGGATTGACACAATGGCGTGCGTTGCAGATTCTTTGGTGGCGAACCTGAAACAGTTAATTACTCCCTTTTAAGTGTGTTCTCACACAACCCATATAGTAACAGTATAAGGTTTTCGAGCAAAAGTCGGTATAATCAACTGAAATAGCGGCGACATAAACTATAAAAACCCCATCTTCCCCCTAATTTATTCCCATTTTATTGCTCCAGTCAAATTGTGTATGCTCATGACGTCAATCTATATTGTGCTTCAAGGCAGGGATGGTCCCCAGGGCCTTTAGGACCAAGTTTTCAATTACTGTGTCCAATGTAAGCCTCAGTTTTATCACGAATTTAGTCGCTAACCAGTCAAAAATAAAAATGCGAAATAAGGAAAGTTATTTTTAGGCTGATGTAGTTGTAGGTTTATGTATATGATGAAATTAGCTGCCAACCCGTCAAAAATGTAGGTCGGAAAACAATGAAAGCCTAAAATTATACGTCAAACAGTCAAAAATGGAGGTGTGAACAAAAGCAAATTTTACACTTTGATCAAAGTATATTTTTTTAGTATGTACTACTGTATAGCATTTTATTACAATTAAATTATGAAATCAATACAATGTAATGCAATATACAACATTATGATTTCAATCATGTTAGCAATGTTTAGTTAAAAGTTCTACATGAGAAATACACATTTAAAATTTAGAAAAATATGTATATTATATTAGAAAACCATGCCAATTTACCTAGCATTCAAAACCCCTGTTTTCCCTGATTACTAACAATGCAGTTACCCTGTATGTTTTTAGCCTTTGGGCACTGTTCAATAATTAATGGACATACCCCAATTGCTATTATCCAGTAGTATAAATGTGAATATCTGACTCATGGGAACTTGAAAAATTCAGGAAGTCCAATTTAAATATATAATTTGCAAATTGAATGTGGTTTAATTTAAGTTGTTTAGAAAAACATTGTTGCAATACATTTGACCAGGATTTTCCAAATATAGCTATAGTCTATTCTGTGTGGTCATGGCCTGCAAATAACACTGAAAGGCCCTATATGTTCTGGAAACTTTGCCTAAGCACTCAGGAAACCTCAGGGGAAAATGGTGCATAATAAGAAGTAGGTATGAAGCATGTTTGAAATAGCAGTTCATAGATATATAATGTAAGGTTTACCTGATGAAAGCGTATCCTTTGTCCTTGAAGACTCGTATTTCGAGGATGGATCCAAAAGGAGTGAATGTTTTCTGCATGAGTTCCTCAGTTAGACCCTGTGTGATTCCCCCACAATAGACGGTGCAGTTGGTGGGACTGGATTGGTTGTACACTTCGTCAAACGTAAGGGGTTTGGCATTGGCTGCAAAATGAAACGTAAAAGAAAAGGAATTAAGTGAGAAGGAAGGAAAGAAGAAAAGAGGAAAAAGGAGAAAAAGAAGTCCAAAGTCAGCTGATTCGCTTTGCCACTGACTCTTCCAATTGCCACACTGTCTTTTGAAGCACGAGTTACGACCAATTCCCAACATTTTCCCTTAATTAGTTTGATGAAACGCCAATCCATACTTCCCAAATAATTGTCTGAATGTGCATCCAAACACCAATCGGATTTTATTAAACCTTCATCATTCTATAAAAGGTTTCAATGTCATTCACATCCTTTCTTCCCTAACATACTTCAACCACTGTCTTTACAAATCTTTATGGTCCTCCATTTATATATGGGGCAGACCGGGGTTACATGCACCAGTTTTCCTCTCCCATTTTATATAGGGAACTGACATAGGTATATTCCAAAATAGGATTTAATTGCAAAATTTAAGTTGGATCCATGCAGACACCTTGGAGGAACAGGTAAGTGACAAAGATTTAAAGTAGCATAAGGGAAAAAGTATAATGTCTCTGCCTTGTGTTCAGACAGGTTTATAACTCAGTCATTGTAACAATCGATGAACATCACAAACATATGTGGCTAACCTAATTAATTCACTGGGTCCACATAGTAGTAAATGATGTAGAGAAAAATAAGATAATGTATAGCCTACATAATGAACTCTGGATGAAGAACCATTCCCAATTGAAGTTTATTCATTTCAAACTTTTGATTTCAGTAGGTTATAGCTACATATATACAGGACTGTACACATGCAATGTTGTTTTTTAGCCCTATGCAATTTACCTTTCAAATCCCAATGGTCCAGGGAATGGACACAGAGCGAGTGGCTGCATATATTTGAAAAATGCCACTAGGGGCGCTCATGGCGAAATGGGATTTTTTATTGAGTTGACTGCTACTAGTAATATCTAGGTTAGTTGCAACATAATAACACAATCCTTTTATAAAACTTAGTTATTAAATTGACATTTTTGGGACCAAAGACTACATAATATAGCCTATATTAAAAAATAATTAAATATCTCTATGGTGGAAAGTTTTCCTGGTTCCTTGAGATTCCACCATAGACAGGTTTTATATTTTTGAAGCGATTGGCTACATTGATATAATACAGCAAAACCTGTCTATGGTGTAATCATAAACCATATCATAAGTATTGCACAGTATATATAGCTATCTATACATTTTGCATAGCTCGATAAATAATTGTTTGTGAAAAGATCACACTAGAAAAAATGAGAATCGCCCTGGTATCTAATAAATAACCGAACTACAGGGAACCACAGGTGGTGCTGGGTGACCACACTGAAAAAACCCAATGTACATATGTGTGTGGTGGAGTCACGTCTTGGGTCAAGGGACTGACTGGGGCCAAGATCAATGCAAAGTGCGTAAAGATTTCTATCAGAAAGGAGCAGAGAGCACCGCCAGCGCTAAAAATTGCATGCTCCACCGATCCAAGTATCGATTTGCCGTCAATCACAAATCAATTGAGTTCCCTATCTGTATTCGGTCAGGTTACTCGAAAGGAGAAGAATGCATTGCCAGTTTTACTCTATAGTACTGTTGCTTCCTTGTTCAGAATAACTGCATTGGGAATCAGCAACTTTGTGAGCATTTACAGAATTTGGAATTAAAAATGAATGAGAATCGCTCGAAATCTGGCTTACTGGAGAAGTAAACATGCCAAGAGGTAGCATGTGATACAAAGGGACTGTATTTTTAAGGAAATGTATGCATGAGAAAAGGAAAATACATAAATGACAACTGCATGGCATGCGAGCGCCCTCAAGAGGCAGAATAAACAGCAATGCAAATTTTCTCATTCAGTTCATGCCTTGATATTGCATTGAGAATATGCAATGTAAATTTGACAGTCACCGAGTTCAGATTCCACCTGGCACCACCAGAGGGTGTAAAATGGATTTACCTACTCGTACAGTTTAGGATTATGCTTATCTGTCATGAATTAAAGTACTAACTTCATCTTTGGAGTGTATTATGAGGACATTATCGGCATAAAGTAATGTATTCCTCTTCTCATAAAAATTGGTTCAACCACACTATAACAAAAAAAAACACTATAACGTGTGTTGCAACATGTTTCGAACCAGCATAGGGTCCATCTTCAGGCAAACAAACTTCAAGATTAGAGATGGACGCAAAATTACCTACTCACATATGTAAATACGAAAATATTCAACAGTGGTTTCTGCAGAATCTCAATTGCAGCAATACTATGCAACCCAAAAATATACCAAATACCTTATGGTGTGTATAAATGGCATCAAAACAAGCATTTTTTCCCCCAATTAACTAATGGGTGGAAATGAGCCATTTCAGAGTTATTCAATGATCAACTACCTTAATTAGACAAGCAATGTTAAATGATTTATGTATATACATAATTTACATTCAAATGAGCTCATTTCCGCTTATGGGTTTACTGGGGGGAAAATGCTTGTTTTGGTACCATTTATATACACACCAGAAGCTATTCGGTATATTTTTGGGACGCTGTATGTATACCAGCAACTTTAAAACAAATTGTAATGGGAGGTGACTACTTGAATGGGTTAAAATATTAGTTATTGCTCGCAACTAAATGGGCTATTCAGGTTTGGAAATATCTCCATTACATCTTTAGATTTGGAGTTTAAACAAATTGGGTTTGCTGTTTCTGTGTGGTATGTACATATGGCAGAGAGGAAGGAAGTAAATAAGGCAAACGGTCCACGGAGTCCATATGCCCAAGTGAGTGATTGCACTAGTGACTCGCAATGCTCTTTAATTTTCATGCACTGTGCACCGCAGGAAGGACTTTTCTGGGTGCTCCAGATGACCAACTCCCAATTCAACTTCTCTTTTATTCCAGTTTTATACTGAAAGAGAGAGATGAAGGGAGGGAGGACGGAAGGAAGGAAGGAAGAAATGAAGAAGGAAAGAGGGTCTTGATTTATGTGGACGCTGCCACTAAGCTCGTGTCAGGAGCAGGT
Organism: Glomeris marginata; assembly: GCA_034696005.1. Classification (NCBI taxonomy): domain Eukaryota; kingdom Metazoa; phylum Arthropoda; class Diplopoda; order Glomerida; family Glomeridae; genus Glomeris; species Glomeris marginata. Next base: position 3,259 of record JAQFZQ010003538.1, on the reverse strand, counting down.
GTCTAAGCATCGATCTCTCGCCCTAAAACCACCTCACCCCACTATCCAAAATAATGGGTGCTACAACGAAAATGACCGCAACAAATGCTTCCCGTTATGCTTAACATACAGCACCGCAAAACAACTTCAACACTATTTTTCCTAGCTCACAAAACTTAAACGAGTTCGACAGAGAAGAGGGGAAACTTTGTGAAGTGATCCCTAATATTAAAGTACACATTCTTAGGACACTTTTATATCCTTCATTCCTCCATTCAGACAAATCAATATTGCAAGTATTTTATTATTCAATACAGCTCTTAAAGGTGAACTGACAAGGTTTTGCAACATACCCTGAAAAAGCTAGCATTTGATTGCCACTAATTTAGGAACATTGTCTGAAAATTTGAGGCCATTTAAAGCAATACTGCCACAGATATGAATTATTTAGTTTCAAATCTGTGGAGTGTATGGAGTAGTATATTGTGAGATACGTACACTGAAGCGCCATTGATAAGCTCTGCCATTGGCTGAAACAGCAGAGGCGCTTTGGCCTCATTGGCTTAAAATTCAATTTTTGCCAAAACAGGACACTGTGACACCAGCACGGTGACACCGTCCAATCGTATTATTGGCATAAACTCTATTACACACTTTCCAGGGTATGTTACAAAACCTTGTCAGTTCACCATTAATGTCTTCCATGGGTACACTGGTTCTAATGATTTTCAGCATCTTCTTTAATACAAACCACTCATCCTAACCAGACTCAAATATTATTGGAATTTTCAATAGTACCAATATACATCTAACAAGAGTCCTGGCTACTCTTTTGTTTTGCAACATACTGAAAGGAAAAACTATTATGATTATTCAATCGTACTTCTAACTTCTTAATTGGCCGCTGCACATCAATTGCAATTTAAAGGGAAAAGTGAAATACTTAATAATAACTGATAAATTTCCTCCTTATTTATGTTCCATTTTTCACAACTTTGAATGTAGCTATAGCCACATGGCCCTAAACCCACAAATACACATGTAACAACAACATTAATAACATGTATAGTAGCATAGTGTAGAATGAGTAACATATAGTTAAAAAATACATTCGAAAAATATAGAAAATACGGATCCCTTACTAACCTGTCCTCACATTTACCCTCATAACAAACATTAACTTGGTGAACATCTTGGATAAGTATCTCATCATAGAATCCTACATAATCTCTCATATTCCACCTTACTTGACAGGGAATTACACCTTGATCCTAATCACACCTCCAAGGTCTGTACATGTGTCCCAGAACCAACAATGTCTGGCTCTTTGTAAACGACATTAGACCCTTCTTAGCCTCGACTATAGCTACAACATTATTTTTTTATGTCGCTGTCGTTGTTGCAACAGTCCAGTCAGCTACAGCAATTTCGATACTCTTCCAGTTATAAAGTGACACGGTATTGAGAAAGATCATGAAACAAACGAATCACATCGATAACTCGAAGGACAGGGGGATAGGAACACGTCAATAGAGTCACTATCTAGAGGGAAAAAGACATGGGATAAGACAAAAAAGGCAATAAGGGAAAGAAAGAAAAGGAAGAAAGTGAGGTGGTTGGTTGGTGGTGGTGGGGTTATAGGGGACAGAGTGGCGGGGGAGCTGGAGAGAAAAGTCGGGAAGAAAAGATAAACGAGGGAAAGAAAGAATATAAAGGAAGAAATAGACGTGGCCAGGAGATATATAGGAGCGGTTCCTGTCCGGAGAAAAGAGAAAAGAGGGTGTTATCGAGATGTTGATTTGTCAGAGAAAGACAAGGAGGGTAGGAAGCTCGATTTGCAGCAAGGCGGACGTAAAAGCCATAAAATCCAATATGGCTCAAATCGGACGACACTCCACTGGGTGTTTCTTGGCCCATTCTCCTGGCTCTAGTAGCCTATGAACAGAAAAACGCACCACCAAACACACAGCCCAATCGTTGAAGAGCACCAAAGCCGAGCGAATACATTTCACCATTTCACCTTGCTTATAAGAGATAGGAGGGATCATAACTGCCTGTCTGTATACTGCCAATAGATAGGTCCTTTTAAATGAAACTATTTGTCAATCCCTGGAAATAACCCAATAATTCAAAGTGCTCAACAATTCTAACAATGCATTTATTTTACATGCACTACATACAGCCAATCTGAGCCAACCAATAGATAGATGGTGTTCTTCTATAGGTCGGTTTCAAACAAGATAATTTGTCATCAATTGCAATAAAACTGTTGGATAAATAGAATAGACAAATTGCAGGGAACAAAGAATACAAGTTTGCACTACAATAAAACCTGTCTAAAGTGATCATGTCTAAAGTGGTATATTACACCGGTCCCAGCAATATAATTTTAGACAGGTTCTATACTGTATAGGGAAAAATATGCTGGGCAAGGGATGTTTGTTCCGGATGTTAATGGTCCACATACCTTAAGCAACACAGGTTTGTATAATTAAGGTATGTAATCTTTCTTAGGTGGTGCTAGAAATACCATGTAGGAAAAGAAACCAATGAATTCTGTAAATTAACAAGTTTTGATACAGAGGTTGCATCTCCTGGGTTCCAATTTAAAATATTCTTCAAGTTGTTCCAATATTCTATTAATTACATTTTGTTATAAATTGTAATATTTAAACACGACCAACATTACATCTGTTGACACAGAATTGTGGCCAGAATCTTCCAACAACTATTTCAAATAAATCTCTCCAGTTTCCGCTCTTTAATTTTACCAAATATTGGATTAGTAACATAATGCACTGAACAAACATGTCTAATTGGAGTCACTATTTTTATAGATTTTGTAGAAATAAAACGATATTTCAAGGAAAATGTATCCAGTAATACATTTATCTACGTTATCACTGTTCAATGTGAGGAATCCAGCTGCTTAACTTTTATCATTCATTTTACATTTCAACAAATAGTCAATTAAAGCAAACAAATTTTTCCACAAAGCAGTATATAACTATAACATGGTCAAGGTTTTCTAAATGGTTGAATAAAAATGGTTGAATAAAAATGAATAACAATATATCCCTACATGCAGAAATGAGTTATTCTACAATTGAAATATTTCCTTGGCAGCTTGACATATTGCATTCGGACAATCAGAACATATAGTATAGCCACACAGTGCAAACAAAATAATTAAGGATATGTTATATATAGTAGTTCCGGGCGGTAGATAGGTAAAAAAAAAAGCTCAAGTAGCGAATCGTAACGCAGCATGGGCGTGGCC
>JAQFZQ010003537.1:0-10496 GCA_034696005.1 Glomeris marginata | reverse complement strand
GTTGAGGATAACTTGTAAAATTAGAGCAAAACTGAAGCGACCAAATGACATGCCAGACATGTAAATTCCTGTCACTCTTCCTCGTCTCTTATCGAAATAATCGTTGATTGCAAACAACATTGATGCAAACGAGAATGCGCTGCCCAGACCTTACATAAAATGCAATTGCATTAGTTTTCAGAACGTTTTGAAGCCAGTTTGGATACATAGACAAAACAAATCGGCACTTACCTCCCAAAACTCCAAAAGTTAGAATAAGTGTTCCAATTTGCGTTACAAAGGAAGAAGAAAATAGAGAGATGAAGTAGATTAAGCCTCCTATAATAGCCGTTGTTCTATTAGAAAATCTCAGTGAGACAGCTGATGCCAATGGAACTGCAATAGTCAAATTATGAACACAAAAATGAGTTTCATGACATAAAGTTAAACAACAAAAGCGTGTCATCCATATTGAAATGTTTTGTTTAATGACTGATTTATTTGCACGCACAAACAAGCTAATGCAGCTTTAGATTGTTTCATTGTTCTTCTAAAAACCGAGCTTTATTTAATTATTGCGAAGTTCTGTAGTTTGATCCTTTAAAAGTGTGCTAAATCTGGTTAGAATGGGAACATGTCAACACAGATTATTCAAAGATAACTATATAATATAATATTAATGGCAATGACAAACACTTTCTATTCTGCACAGCTGCCCTAATATTGCATTAGGACCTGCTTTGGAAAATAAGAATTTTAAACAATGTGACACAATTGGATAAAATGTAACTGTAATTCGCATATCTCGATTTTAAAAGCGTTTACATGGGGTTTACGACTTACAAATCGCAGTGAGGAAGGACATTCAACTTTAATGTTATCAGTTTGCACATTTAAAAGCAAATAATCATTATATTTACTCGGTTATTACAAAATGCACTTATTATAATAAGGATTTATGTAGGTAGGAGGTACCTTACCACATAGCATTGCTAGGAAGAGTAGAGTTGAGGGGATCCATGAAACTGTTGTTGCTGTTGTATTCATAGTAACTAGTAAATCATCCAGAATCAAACTGAATAACATTCCCATTGAGCCAATAAGGCATCCTGTAAAGAATGCTGCAGCAAGCACTATCCAGCCCCATCCTCCATCAGGAGCAACAAGTTGATCAATTTTCACTCTCCTTTCAACATTATGCATGGCTATTTTGTGTTTACTTCACTGGTAACCAGCCCATTTTGTTGACGTCTTTGCTGATACGAACAGCTGGCATTAGTGTGACTTTGATGTTGGCTCCAGTGATTAAAGTTCGCTCACTGATGTTTCATATATCATGTGGGCGAAGCGAAGAAGAGTCAAGCAAGGGTATTTCTTGCGTTATATATAAATATAGAAGTTGAAGGTCGTATATTATTACACCTCTTAAACATTTCTTATTCATTATTATGCAGTTCATATTCAAGAAGTGATTTATTATTATAAATAAGGTACATGTAAGAAATAGTCTTGTTTATAGAGTGGACTTCATGGTTCACAATGATGCTATAAACACATAAATTCGAAATAAATCACAATTGAAAAAGACAAATATTATGTAACTAGTTTATTAACCAAAAAGTTATGCATCAGCAACATTCTTAACACGTTGCAAAGATCTTCTTTTAGCATATGGATCCAATAACCAAATAAAGACTGTGCAATATTGAATGCAGCTCATGATGACGAATGTAGTCTGGAATTTTCCTGTATAATCTCTTGCAAATCCTGAAATATGGAAATAATTAGGCATCAAGAGAATGTTTACAATTTTCAAATTATGTAATTAATGAAGTCTTTCCTAACCTAACAAGGGCCCTGTTATGAGTGAGAAGAAACTTTGGATGAATTGGATAAACGCTATAACAGATGGGAATTTTAGAGGACCAAGAACATGAACACTGGCAAACATATTTGTAGAAGCCAATCCTCCCATGAATAAACCTCCAATGCCACAAATAGCAATGTCAACATAATAATCTGCAGATGTTGTGATAACTGCAAGATGCAAAACAAGAAAATGTTAATCACTATTCACAATATTCACCTATAGTCATCTTATGCTGTATTTTGCATGAACAAAGTTTAATTTACAAAATAATTTATGTAAGAAATTGAAAAATAGTTTGATTCACCCCATAAAAGTGTGGCCAAGCAAAAACTTTCGATTATCAGCACAGTTCTGGCTTTCAGTATTTTCAAATCGAGCAACCAAGGAGTAAATAATTGGCCGAAAATCTCTCCCAAAGACAAACTTGATAAAAGCATTGCTGCATTGAGGGGTTCGTAGCCTTTTGTTACACCTAATGATGGTAGGAATGAAAACACATATGGTGATACGCTCATATGAATGATATGAGAAGCACAAACAATGAAGAAGCATGGATTCTGAATAACAGTGAAATCCAATCTCATTGCTTTGCAGAATTTTCCCCACAATTTCTTGTTATTTGAAGGGTTGTCCGTTGATACGTCAGTGTTTTTCATTTTCATTGCCACACTGTCTTCAATGTTCAAAGATAGACCAATAGCTTCATCATTTTCTTCTATTCGTTGCAGTGAATCTGTCGACAATATGTTATTTTCTTTGTTTGCCAACTTATTCACAACTTTTTCCATTGGCTCATCAGAAACATTTGACTGAAATGGATATGGGATTAAATAAGCACTGTGCACATAGTAAATCAAATTGTAATGAAACAAATTAAATTGGCCTGAGAATTCTTGCCTCTGATTGTACATCTTTGGATGGTATCAAGTGCCAGCTAACTGGTTGCAAAATAGAAGCACAAACGCAGACATTCAGCATGATGGCAGATGTGATGAGCATTGTACCTCTGAAGCCATATATGTTGAGAAGCATTTGCAAAATTAGAGCAGAGGAAAAGCGACCAAAAGACAATCCAGACATGAAGATTCCAGTCACTCTTCCTCGTCTTTTGTCAAAATAGTCATTGATAGCAAATAGCATTGATGGAAACACGAATGCACCGCCCAAACCTTAAAAACAAATATTAACAATGAAATATGCAGGATAACTTACACATTTGAAAATATATTTTGTTAATTTTTAGAGTTGGAATTCATTATTTCATTTGTTCAAATCATGTAAAATTATTTAGAATGTAGTTTACAAAATGCGATGAAAAACTTGCAACTTACCCACAAAAACTCCCAATGTTAAAATAAGTACTTCAATGTGTTTGACATAGGATGATGAGTAAAGGGCGATGAAGTAGATTAAACCTCCAATAATTGCAGTCTTCCGATAAGATGATCTTAAACACATTGCTGATGCAAATGGTGCTACAAAGAGTGAACAAACTTAAATTTAACAGAGTTCATGCTCAGAAAGCGTAGAAAACACTTAAATTGTATTCATAAAATTTTGACATTATTTATCCATAAAGTATATTTTCAAAAGTCATTCATTATTGTATATAATATACAAGAGTTATCATTAACTGTGACCTCTAAATTTAATATCCTTGATCAAGTTCCATATGGCGAAGTTGCTGTGGTTGAAATATCGTACTATAGCTAATTAGGTAATTCTTTATAATAAATTTCATGAACAATTATTAAAGCATGTAGTTCACCACATAGCATTCCGATGAAGAGTTGAGAGGAGGGAACCCAGGAAGCTGTTGAAGTACTTGTATCCATTGCTATTAGCAAATCTTCTAGTATTAAACTGAATGTCACTCCCATTGTTCCAATGAGACATCCTGTAAAGAATGTTGCAATGGCAATCATCCATCCCCATCCTCCATCTGGGGCAACAAGCTGAGGATCTTTCAATCTATTTCCAACATTATGGCCATTTTTGCACTTGGTTGTTTGCACGTTTTTGCAAACGTTCTTACTCGTGTTCAAAGTTGGCATTACTCTGACTTTGATATCGGATTAAGTGACTGAGATGTGCACTGGAGATTTATATCAAGCGGATAAATTAAAAAGTCGCGCAAGTGTAAATAATACAGTATAGTATATTGGGCTGCATGCAACTCGTTTTCCATTAAAATTGCATTAGTTGGAGACTTTAGCATGCAAATAAACACTTTTTTACTTAACATATATATTCTGAATAAACTTTGAGGTGTATAGCGTGTAATAATATAATGAATGCAACCAAGTATTTCACAGAATCCAAAGTTTTATTGAAAAACTATTAATAAATAACATTATTATTTTTCTTTCGCTTGTTATTAACTTGTAGTGCTCTTCTTTTAGCATAGGGCTCCATTAACCACACAAAAATGGTGCAATATTGAATGCAACTCATGATTATAAATGCAGTCTCGAAGTTTCCCGTATAATCTCTGGCCATTCCTGGAAATAAATATAAAAAAACATTGTCAGGAAGCTGCTAGATAAGAGACATATGGCCATGCTACACATAAGAGGAAGTTTTATTTGAAACATTAACTTCATCATTTCAAGGACACAAAATTGCAATTTTATTTTAAAATGAACTTACCTAATAATGGTCCCATCATGAGAGCAAAGAAACTTTGTATAAACTGTGTAAAAGCCATAACTGAAGGCATTTTTTGTGGACCAAGAACATTAGACACTGCAATCATATTGGTAGTAGTCAATCCTCCACTGAGTACTCCTCCAAAGACACAAATCACCATATCTACATTATAATCTGTAGACAATGTAAGCCCTATATATAGGTGCATATTAACCAAATAAGAAATCAAACATTTCTCTCTCTATTTACAGAAACTAAAATAAAATATGTTTACCCCATAACAGTGATGCGAAACAAAAGCTTGCAATGATCAACACTGATCTGGCTGTCAACAATTTGAAGTCAAGTATCCAGGGAGTAAATAGTCTGCCGAAAATCTCACATAAATACATAATCGATAAAAGCATTGCTGCATTTAAAGGTTCGTAGCCTTTGGTTAGACCTAATGAAGGCAAAAATGAAAACACATACGGCAATACACACACATTAATTATATTAGAAGCACAAACTATGTAGAAACATTCATTCTGAAACACACTGAAATCCAGTTTCATTGCTGTGCAGAACTTCAGCCATAAATTCATATTATTCTGCGAGTTGTTGTCTAGTTTCTCAATGTTCACAAAAGTCTTACTGCTATTAATATTAGAAACTAAAACTGGTTCTTCACTTTCTTCTTTCGGTGACATTGATTCTGTGCTCCTTTCTTTGGTGTTTGCCATATCGTTCAGAACATTTCCTGCCTGAAAATTATTAATATATTAGCAATTTGTTTGTTTAGTATATTTGAGCAAGTGTAAGGGTTGGATGAATTTAGTTTGGAAGTATTTGCCTCTCTGTGTTGGTCTTTTTCTGGTTTCATGTGCCAGCTGACTGGCTGCAGGATGGCACCGCAAACACAAACATTCAGCATGATGGCAGACATGATGAGCATGGTGCCTCTGAAGGCATAAACTTCGAGAAGCACTTGTAAAATTAGAGCAAAACCAAAGCGACCGATAGACATCCCAGACATGAATATTCCTGTAACTAATCCTCTTCTTTTTTCAAAATAATCGTTGACAGCATATAGCATTGGTGGAACAACAAATGCTGTTCCCAATCCTTTAAAACAAACCAGTATATAGCCTATGATGTGTGATTCTATAACTTCAAATTTCTTTCCACGTGCAAAAATATTGATCCCATAATATTAATTTTAAACGGATACTATCAGAACCTATAAAACTTAACTCTAAAAACACCTAAAGTTAATATAAGTACTTCGATACGTTTGACGAAAGATGATGAGAAAAGAGCGAAGAAATAGATTAATCCTCCTGAAATGGCAGTTTTCCGAAAAGAAAATCTTAAGGAGACAGCTGATGCCAATGGAACTATATGAAAGTGAATAAACAAGACCGTAGTTTAATAAACTATATAATTGATGTGCTAGATAATAACTTAAATATGTGAATTTAGAAGTACCACCCTATTCAGAATCGAGATAAGTAATTGCCAATAACCTTGATTGAAATTATATCCTCCAAATTCAATGTGACAGATTTTAGGTTAGATTTAGCTAATATCTAATTGGCAGAAATTACTGTTACTAGTGCATATCAAGAACTGTTACAGAGTTTTAAATACATATTAATAAGCTTATCCAGATTGTTACAAAATAGTTACTTCACCACATAGCATTGCTAGGAAGAACTGAGTGGATGCAACCCAAGAAGCAGTTCTAGTCGTTGTATTCATAGCAATGAGCAAATCTTCCAGAATTAAACTAAAAAGCACTCCAACTGCTCCAACTAAGCATCCTGCAACGAATGATGCACTGGCCACCATCCATCCCCATCCTCCATCAGGGGCAACCAGTTTAGAATCCTTAACTTTCCGAATTATGGCCATCTGCTCTTCATTGATTGCACATTGTTGAAAACGTTTTTGCTCTGTGTCAACACCTATAGAATTACATTGACTTTGATATTGAACCTAGTGATCAATATCTGTTCAGTGGTGTTTTATAACAAGTGGGCGAATCTATAATCAGTCACACACGTGGGTATATAATAGCATTTTGCAGTACACCATAGTTTTAAGTCCTGTTGCATATTAAATCAAGAAAGGCTCTTTATACCGCACGAAATTCACCCTCGAGAATGTTATTGAGACAGACAATAAGTGAACATCGATATATTTTATTGTACTATGTACAAATAATGTAATTGTTTTAATTTCACTAATGTTTACTTGGTTGTAATGATCTTCTTTTTGCAAGAGGCTCCAATAACCAAACTAGAACAGAACAGTACTGAATGCAGCTCATGATAATAAACGCAGTCTCGAATTTTCCCGTGTGATCCCTTGCAAAACCTGGGCATGTTAATAATTGACAAGCAACTGTTAGATTTGCAAGGAAACCATTTTCAAATATTTTTAAAAAACATTCTTTACCTAACAATGGTCCCATCACGAGTGTGAAGAAACTTTGTATGAATTCTGTAAATGCCATTACTGAAGGTAATCGTTGTGGACCAAGAACATTGGCAATAGCAATCATAATTGTAGAAGTCAATCCTCCACTGAGTAATCCTCCAAAGCCGCAAATCGCCATGTCAACGTAATAATTTGCAGACAATGTAATCCCTATATTATAAGGACGCAAAATTGGAATTCAAATTTAACTATATTCGCAGTATTAGACAACAAAATTCATGCAAGAAATTGAAAAAAATGTTTACCCCATAATATTGATGCAAAGCAAAAACTTGTGATCATCAACACTGTTTTGGCTGTCAATAGTTTGAAGTCGACTATCCAAGGAGTAAATAGACGACCGAAAATCTCAAATAAAGCTAACATTGACAAAAGTGTTGCTGCTTTTAAAGGTGCATAGCCTTTAGTTAGACCTAATGATGGCAGGAATGAAAACACATACGGCAGTACACACACGTTAATTACACTAGCAGCGCAAACGATGAAGAAACATGGATTCTGGAGAACTGTGAAGTCTAATCTCAATGTCGTGCACAACTTCTCCCAAAAAGTCTGGTTATTCGGTGATATATCTTTTGGTAGTGGAAGGTTAACAACTGTCACACTTCCATGAAAATTAGAAACTACAGTAGTTGGCTCAACACATTCTTGCTCTTTCGGTGGCAATGAATCAACGAGGAATTTGTTTGATTCTTTGGAGTTTTCCACGTTATTCACAACTTTTTCTGCAGGCTGCTCTGCAGTATTCAGCTGAAAAGTATATGAGATTATTGAAAGATCAATTTGAAGGTGTTATACGTATGATACATTATCAATTTTCAAATGATCACGGTGTTTGAATAGTATTGAAGATATTTGCCTCTGTGTTTTGGACTTTGGCTGGTTTCATGTGCCATTTGACTGGTTGTAAAACGGCTCCACATACACAAGCGTTCAACATGATGGCAGACATGATGAGCATTGTGGCTCTGAAACCGTATTTTTCAAGAACCATTTGCAAAATGAGAGCAAAAGCGAAGCGACCAAAAGCCATTCCAGCCAAGAGCACTCCAGTGATTCTTCCTCGTCTTTTGTCGAAATAGACGTTGATGGCATAGAGCATTGGTGGATACACAAATGCGTTGCCCAGACCTTAAAACAAACGATATAAAATAACTTCGAAAGCAATATTATTATTATACACAGACAACTTACCTCCAAGAGCGCCTAAAGTCAAAATAAGTACTTCAATACGTTTCGCGAAGGAAGATGAAAAAAGTGCAACGAAGAAGATTAATCCTCCAGCAATTACAGTCTTCCGAAATGAGAATCTTAATGAGATTGCTGATGCCAATGGAACTGTAAAAGTTAACAAAAACGTAAGTTTATAATACCTAATCATTATTATGTAGCCATCGAATATAGAAAAATATTGTATTGCAGTTTGTTCAATAAAATTATGCTTTTATATTGTCAATTGATTTGTCGTTTGTTTGTTATGGACTTGCGTATAAAAGTAACCTCACTTTAGTATTTGTTTCTCCATTATACAGGGTGGAAAAAAAATCCCGATTTTTCGTAAATAACTTGGTAAATATGCACGATACGTGATTAGAGACCGAGTGGGGAAAGGATCATTATGAAATGGACCATCCACTTGGCGTGACGGGAATTACCTTGGACTGCGTCTTCAAGGTTATTGGAAGTCTAGTTCCTAAGCTGTAAGTGAATAGGCCACATGTGTCAATTCGAAAGTTGTTCAGCACCATCAAATCAGTATGGGAAATGCTTGGTTTAGTAATTTTGAAAACACGGCATGCAATGTAAGTGAGATTTGCGGGTCGGTAGCATGTGTTGCAGTGGAAGCAGCCTGTACTTTGGAGTCCTTGCAGTGAGGTGTATATACTGCCATGGGTCATTCACTATTACCTGGCAGGGGTGTTGAACAAATCAGTTGCATTGGGCATGGAGACGTTTCAAGTGCGAATGTGTACATGTGTGGTAAAACCGTATTACGGTTTTACATGAATTCATGTTGATGGTGCATTTATTTCATTATATCATACAAACAGAAATCTCCCATATGGAGACCCTTATAAAATGTGCTCCACGTGATATCCCTCTCCTGCAATACACATCATGCAGCGTACTGCAAGTGATTAGCGCACACGTGGTAGTAACTGTGCAATACCCCTGTGAAATATTAGTGAATGGCCTGCAGCACTTAGGCACCTCACTGCAAGGACTCCACGGCACAGGATGCTTCCACTGCAATGCATGCTACCGGCCTGCAAACCTCGCTTACATCGCATGCCGTGTTTTCAAAATTACTAAACTAAGCATTTCCCATACTGATTTGATGGTGCTGAACAACTTTCGAATTGACACATGTCGTCTATCTCTTACGGCTTAGGAACTAGACTTCCAATAACCTTGAAGATGCAGTCCAAGGTCATTAACGTTATGCCAAGTGGATGGCCCATTTGATAATGATCCTTTCCCCGCTCTGTTTCCAATCAAGTATCGTGTTAACGTGTGTTAATTAGTATATGGTGATACAATTTTTTGCAACACCATTTTCCATGTCTAGTTCTAGCTGCATGATGAGGGTACTCAGTATGTAGGGCATAACATTATTTTATATAAATATGTACAGTATAATGAATTAGGCATGCAGGATTTTAATTTTCTTTCCTTTTTTAAGGATCAAGTTAAAACTAGCTTAACCTTTAACATTTGCTCTAATATTTCAGTGATAACTAATTAGTTGCTATGCTGGAACCAGATGGTGCATGCCCAATTTTACTCATGCAGACATCATCTTGCAACTTGAACTTGGCACATATTAAATCATTTAATGCGCAACACTCTGCTATAGGTTATGTGTGGCATTGACCAAGTATCACTTGTATCTTTGTGGCAAAGGTTATACTGATGTCTGCTGCACGGGTTATAATGAACTCTAGATTTCAATAACGTTTTATATAATTGATACTAAAGCAATGTGCCATCTGGCTTTCCCAGTCCAAGAATCGTACTTTTGGCACCCTGTTTAGAGAGTAGCATACGTCATAATCTCAGTTCGTGGAGTCTCAACTCTCGTGCCCATTACTTTAGGACCAGAAGTATACTTACCACATAGCATTGCTAGGAAAAGCTGGGTGGAGGGGACCCATGAAGCGGTTGCAGTGTTTGTATCCATTGCAATTAGCAAATCTTCTAGAATTAAACTGAATGTCACTCCTATTGTTCCAATGAGACATCCTGCAACGAATGATGCAATTGCAACTATCCATCCCCATCCTCCATCTGGGGCAACAAGTTCAGTATCTTTCGTTTTACTTTTAGTATTATGACCATTTTTGGAGACATCTTTTCTCGCGTCAACAGCTGGCATTACTGTCACTCTGATATCGGATAGTTGAATAAATTTCGCTCAGTGTCGTTTTATACCATGTGGACGAATCAAAATGAAATGACACAAGGGTAATCGATGGTAATATAAATCTGCACTAATAAATATAGGACATGACGCAAT
>JAQFZQ010003536.1:0-10498 GCA_034696005.1 Glomeris marginata | reverse complement strand
GTACGCTCGAGCATGCGCACTAGAACGTACCGGTCGGTACCGGTGCAGGGTTGAGGGCAGATTGCAGACGCTAGTGGGAAAACGAACACGAAGCATCTTATCCGGTCTTCTACGTTTTTGATTCGATCTATTTCTATGGTGGGACGTACGGCACCGAAATGGCGCCCACAAACCACGTGACTCCTTGCTCTATAGCTACAACAAAGGGCTCTCGCTCGACACGTATCGAGACCGAGTATGGCAACCCATATAGCACAAACTTTCATTAATTTGCTTAACATGAGAATAAGACGGCAAAATTTGAAGAAACAACTTGTATTTATTCAGAAATTTTTTAATGCATTGTTAAATATGCATAAATTGTACAAACTGTCTTTGTGCAATTCAAAACATGGAAATAATATCCAAAACGTTTTTAATTTAATTAACATAAACATGGGGTAATAAAAAAGTATTAATTGTGGAACTGTTTATATACTGCGTATCAAAAACATGGACTATCAAGACAACATAAAATAATATTTCCTGTCCCATAATCTGGAGCAGATTTTAAACTTGCAAAATAGCATTTTTAAAATTCGACAATAACAAATTACAAAACGCATATTAAGCTATATTGTTCACCTTTAAACAGACAAGACGTCATCTATTGACGTCATGTTTGGCAACATCAACTTACTAATTATTCTCTCACCAAGCTGCATAATGTTCAAGTGATGCGCAATTATGATTTAGTTTTTCAATGTATTATCACTCTAATTATGGTATATGAACAATTAGAATTAAACTGCAAAAAGCCACATTTTTCATCTCTAATTATGGTATATGAACCATTTTTCATCTGCAAGAATGTGTTATAGAAAGGATGGGAATGTCTGATTGGTTCATCCCGTTCTGTCTGCCCATTTGGACAACCAATCGAATTCCAGCTAATTAAAAACAGGGGTTGAATAAGATTAAAGTTGTGGAATTTATAGAAACAGCATGTTATTCATACTTCTAGTTATATTACCATTAAAATCACACTGATAGGTCATAAAAATAATGGTTAGGCTTAATTAAAAGCATCCAGTGAAAAGGGATTTCAGGATGATTTCTTGGTTTAAAGAAAAATACCACAGATTTTCTGCATGTTTTAAAAGTTTCCCATGTTTGCAAGCAATCATCTGGATGGGTTTACCATATACTTCATGCTCAACTACTTTCAATACGTCCAGACCACCCTGGACACTTTGAGCACCTCTCGCACGTCCAATCAAAATATGTGCCCTGGACCCAATTTCTAACACTGGTCTCCTCTGATCATTATTATTACATTTAGGGGAACTTTTAAAGTTATCAAGTTGTTGTTTCTTTCCTTTTCCTTTCTTCCCAGCAGACATTTCTTCTTCATACATCATCTTACCATTTGATGGTGTCTTTGATTGTGAATCTTCTTGCCCCGGTGTAGTCTGTCTTATCCGTATTGCCAATCCTGCATAAAACAAATTTAAATACATACTGTTAATTTTATGTTAAATAACAGTGATTGCTTATGCTTATATATCAATATCTACCATCCAATATGGCTGCACTAAGCTGACCAGACAAGTCGGAATTGTCAATCCTGATCTTGACCATCAGTTCGGTGACCGATTCTTTGGTTTGCGGGTTCTCGTACTTTTTCGACCCAACTTGGACAGCATTTGCTGCACCTTGTTTCGATTTTATTCTGTCTTTTGTGGCTTTCACATCATCGTATTCATCAAATTTGGAGTAATTTGCATGTTCCGCCCCGGTAAAGGGATTCGGAAGAAGCGGAACCTTTGCGCTTGGCAAGTTGTCATCTTGGTACCAAACTCTCAGTTGTTCATTGCTCAGTTTAACCCTGGCAGTAAAGGTGTCTTTAGTGATCACAAAGCCTATAATTTTCATGTCAGACACTTTTCCATAAGCCATCTGCACGGCAGGTTGTTGCGTGTACATCACGCAACGGCCTTCGTTCTTCATGCAGAAACATGAAATGCACTGCAGAACCCCATGCTTATTTGCTGGAATGAAGTGACTTTGAATATCTGTAAAGTAATGTAAAATATTAATCCCTATTTGTATTATTGCAGTTTCACTTTCACGCGTAATGTGTCACCGCAAAACCCATTTTTGTCATGTTTCAGTTTCGGTTTTACGTAACATATTACTCTGAAAGGATTCTGTTAATTAAATCATTTCTAAAGTTTAGTTTATTGTTCTTACTGGATATTCCTTTCTGTTTGAAATCTTGAATAAGAGCAGGAATGACACTTATTGATGTCAAAACATCCCGAGTGACATCATCGATGAGCCTCTTCGTATCGGCACTGTTCAGTGTCCATCCAAAACTGATGGGCACAGAAGTCTCCCATTGGGACATCATCCAGTTCAGTTCACCCACATCAATTCCTCTAGTGTTCATCTTGGACAGATGGTGGGCATCAAACTTCCATGGGGTGCAAGGCTCGATGACTAAAACCATGTAACCGTGTTGGTTGGCAATTTCAAAGTAGCCTTTCATGTGTTCCATCTTGATGTTGTCATCATCTATGACTATAGTATGGATTTCTTTAGCACATGAAGCTGAAGCCATCAACCTGCAACTTTCCCGGCTCAATTCTGATTGTGACCAATTGTACTGTACATTACTGGACCTCTTTTGAGGCTTTTGAACAGTGGCATCACGGTCAGGGACAATGATTCTAGCAGGGTGTGAACACCGAATTGCCTGGGCTAATGTTGATTTCCCACTTCCTGGAAGACCTCGAATAACGATCATAACCTGGTGAACAAACCCACTGATGAATAAGTGGAATAAACCATCAAATTTCTAAAGTCCCGGTGCTTAACTGGTATTTTGTTCCAAGTAAATTAGAAGATGAACACAGAAATCAATATATAAACGAAATTATGTAAAGTGTCAAAAACTATAAATTTTCCAGGATTAATACAAAATTCCAGTATATTTCCAGTATCAGTAGACACCCTGAACCAAGTCAACAAGTAAACGCCTTGACAATTACTTACTTTTGATTTCCTAATATGTTTCACTGTGTCCAAATGTTTGATAAATGGGAATTCCATTGTGGAATTCAATTCCTTACAGGTAGCCATCTTGAAGTTAAAAACAAACAAAGGAACTTGTGTATATTTCAATAAATACATTCATAATTTAAATTCTTATGTTGTGCATATGTTACTACACATGCATGCACTTGTATAATATAACTTACAATTAATAAAACATTTTAAACATGCGCTTTTTATTGTAAAATTAATTAAACGAAATTGTTCTTCAGTATTTACAAGAGGTATTTATTAATACTTTAATTTTGACTAACCTTAATTTCCGCGATCAGTGCGAAATTAAGTACCCAGTCGATCAACAGTACACAATATCGTTCAAAGTTCACTGATATTGAAGTTTTCAAGGTAGTGGCGTCATCAATTTATCTCGATATGTCAAGAGAGAACTTATGTGACGTCACACTCACGAGTTTCCCGATGAACCTGAGCTTTAAAAATTCAAAATTATGCAATTTCAAAATCGCGTACAGGACATTGACTGAGTACCACCCAGGACATCCGATTGTTACCCCCGTTAACTAGTATAAATTTAAGTGAAAAAACATGGAAATTTGAGAGCATGCATGTCATTTTAGACAAAACAAAAGCAAAGACAACTGGGCGTCACGTCGTCCAGGGGTGTAAACGGCAACAAAATGTCGACGGCGTCACATTGTCCCAAACTAATCACCGGATAAAATTCTTACAAATAATATTGTATACACCGGTATACACATAAAATAAACGGAAAATCGACATTGGTTGCACATTTTCTGCATCTGGTGTACTAGTGCAAAAACAGAACTTGTTACAGGAATGCAAATTAAATGTTTAGCGGTTAATTAATTTAATTTCTGAATATTCAAATTTTTCGTTTCTCTAAATTTAACCCTTTTGTTCGAAAATGTTGCTCCCTTGCTAAATCAGAACCTTTAGAGTAATGAATAATATGATTAACAATTGTGGATGTCATTATTTAGAAATGCATGTTTCGTTCAAATTCTATGAAAATTCGCTACCAAACAAAGCACTCACCCGCCATGCATAATTTTCAAGTGCATATCTCTGCCGAAAGGTGGCGCTACTTGTCGGTGACACAAAATCCCAATACCGATACAATAAACCGCAATGAACGATATGCCTGAGCGCAGTAAAGCCACGCCTACTTATTGAAAGAGCTGCAATCAAATCGCACATCGAGCGACAGACTCGTTGCGTGATTGAACAGAGTTTATATAATAGGCGGACCCTCACTGCAATCAATATTATTTTCATCGAAAACGGTTCCGAAAAGCATGAATGGCCGGTTTTGAATACAAGATTGAGTTAATCAGCGAAGAAATTGATTATAACGAGTTTTACGAAAGATTCCTGGTGAAAAATAAACCATGCTTGTTGTCTGAGAAATTTACCCGCCACTGGAAATCCAGGAACGAATGGGTGACAAAGGATGGGCATCCGAATTTTGAATACCTCCGGTTTCATTTCGGTGAAATAGAAATTATTTTGTAGAAATAGAAAAACATTCTTAATATTAATATATCATAATTTAATAATAATATTTTGCAGGATCAGCCATAGTTCCTATAGCCAATTGCAAGGAGAAACATTACAACTCTCAACTAAAGCAAGAAATATTGTTTGCTGAATATTTATCAAAATGGGAAGAATCAATTAAATCCAAATCAGAATTGCATTTGTATTTAAAAGATTGGCATTTTGTAAGGTGAGTATTATGGTATTATACCAAATAACACAAAAAAGTACCAAAAAAGGTTTTGGTGAACAAATTCAAAATGGCGCCGAATTGTGGCATATTCAAAATGGCGCCCAATGAATCTATTTCATTAATACCTTGGTAACAATGAAACAGTGAACAAAACAATTATTAAATGTGGAAAATAAGGAATTATACACATTTTTGTTCAATCATATACATGTTCCCCATCATTTCAAAAGCCTAATAATTATATTTTGATGATTTCATGATATGTAGAGATTTCCCAACATACAAGGCCTACCATACTCCTAAATATTTCTCCTCTGATTGGTTGAATGAGTTTTGGGAATCAAGAAAAGATATTCATGATGATTACCGCTTTGTCTACATGGGACCGAAAGGAACTTGGTTATTAAAAATTGTTTTTCCACTTGTAAAAAACATTCCTTACAATCTATTTTCTAACATAGTTCTTTGTTCTGTTAGGACACCTTTTCATTCAGATGTTTTCAACTCATTCAGTTGGTCTGCAAACATCTGCGGAAGGAAAAAGTGGTTTCTGTTCCCACCCGGCCAAGAACAAACTGTCCGAGATACTTTAGGTCATTTAGCATATGACATTACATCTGAAGAATTGCAAGATACTAAAAAATACCCAGAATTTGGAAAACACAATCAAAGATTAGAATTTGTCCAAGAACCTGGACAGATTGTTTTCGTACCGAGCCGGTGGCATCACCAAGTTCACAATATAGCAAGTGTATTTCTAAATATTGTCATGTACACTCTTGGTACACTATAATTAAATGTGAATTTTGTGTTATACTGTCAAAATATGGCATTTAGGATGATACAATATCCATAAATCATAACTGGCTAAATGCCTGCAATGTGAACATGATGTGGCACTTGATGACCAAAACTTTAACCGATGTGGAACATGAAATAGAGGATTGCAAGACTTCCATGACTACAGAAGAATGGATTTCACATTGCCAAGTATGAATAAAAATGAACTTCTTACTAATGGAAATGTTAAATTCCTACTTTACCATCCAACTAAATTGCTTTTATTTAACAGGTTATGTTGAAATCTTTAGCCGGGATCAATTTTGAGGAATTTTGTGATATGTTATGCATGATCACTGAAGCAAGAATTGCATTTTTACAACCTAAAAACCCTCAGCAACAAAGTACATCACCGGATGAGAAGAAAGAACATTTAAAAGATATAACAGCAATCAATTCGACAGTGTCGTATATTCTTGATTGTTCAGAATCTATTCAAAATGTTCCTCATGCTTTTGTAACCAGAATGAAGTTGTTATTGAACAAAACTTCTGACTTTATTGATGTAAGGAAATAAAAGTATATTTATTTGTACAGTTTATTTTAACTAATTATATTTTGTTAAATGGCAATAGCATTGTATAATGAATATGAATAAACAATGAAGTCAAATGTAATGTACATATGTGAAATGTTGCTAAATACAAATTATTTAAAAAATTGGTTTTAATAAAACTAGTTTATAATATGCTCAGAAAATAAATGTTGCTTAATTAAACATTCTGGAAAACTCAGGGAAAATGGTAATCACAGATTGGCAAGAACAATTTACAATTAAAATTATATTCCCAATAATTCTATTTTCTCAGTATATTTTTATTCAATTCTTTGAGGATGCAAAATTTAATAGTAGTATTTAATGAACTAAAAAAGCTATATTTTTACATAATACCTTGAAACCGTTTAAAACTTGAAAACTACACATCATTGATCCCAGATTACAGTCTTAAAAATTGGTAAATATATATAAGTAAATTTGACCAAATTTGTAACCTGCGAATTGACCATTTTCATTGTTCTGTCATTGGCTGAAAAAACGTTCGAAAAATGGCGTCCTAAGTGGGAAAACTTGTTTTCAGCCAATCGGATTGCACAATCTTCCCCACTTCAGCCGCCATCTTGGCAATGGGAGGTGCTTACTGAAAATGGTCAATTGGAACAAAGTTTCACGCCGAATTATCGGCTTACCGGTTCCCTCATTCAAAAATCATCACTTTATTAATAATAAATTCCTTTTCTGGAAATTAACCAATCATTTGCTCAATGCCGACGTGACCGAGAGAATGGAATAGTATACCGTGAACTAGTATCATGATTCATCAGGTATATTAAGAAAGGCAAACAAATCATGTGGTATATTGCAAATGAGAATATCTCCTACGGCCGAGTAGGTATACAATGATTTCGATATCAACATTTACAAGGGGAAAAAGTTCATTCAAGCAAGGCCTGGCATCAGACTAGAATTGCAAAGAAATTTGCCAATTAAAAACTGGAAAATCAGTTATATAATAGCTCTGATCCGACAAGCCAGGCGTAGTACAAACCTGCGACGTGTCACGTATGATTAAACTGAATTCGCGGTAATATTTGTGATCTGGTTGTGTGGATGGATGGAAATCTACCTGAATTGATCCTGTGCCAGCTCCTCATCATCATAGTTACAAGCACCATTTTCTAATTTCATCCAGTCTTTCCTTTTTCGCTCCGCAAGTCAAGAAATCACCGCTATACTCTTCCGAGAAGCGGTCACATTGTCCACACTGGACCACTTTTTCAAAACACCATTTTTGTATTGGTCTATCATTTTATCCTCGTAATTTCGAGACATTGCCTGCAAACAAAAACATTTTTCAGTATTTATATAATATTATAATTAATAGCAAATATTTAAAAATAACAGTTTAACTAATTCGCAAAATTTACTAAAAATTGTATTTATACTTTAATAAATATTTAAATATTCAACAACATTATTTAGTGTTTTGGTAGACATTGACAGCATTCAATATATTCAATCTTCAACCAAAATCATTATTGTAAAATCCAGATTACAGTAAAATTTGTCTATTGTGGTGGAAAATGACTCGATCCATTGCGATTCCACAATTTACAGTTTTCACTGGCTGCATTCATTTTCCAACCATAATCATGATTTTCAATAATCAGATTTTTATAAACCGGTCTGGCAGGTCAGATTATGAGCCTCTTGGTCATGTGACATGGCCATAATCCAAATATTATTAAAATCGTTGATTATGGTTGGAAAATGAATGCAGCCACTATATTATAAATTATTAAAATCTGATTTTTATGTATAAGTTTAATCTAAACAACATATGGCTTCTTCGCAGCTGTAGTTTATATCAAAATCAAATCCACATTATTATTATAAACTTTTTTAACAGGTCAAAATGACTCTTTGGTCATGTGACTCAGCAAAAATCCAAAATTGTGATTTTTGTTGAAGATTGTATCGGCATAATCTGAAAGCCTTAGTACAGTAAATCGAATAAGGATTAGTTATTCATACTAAGAAGTAAAAAAAAATATGAAAGTTGTCTATTTTTACATCCAGGAATAAAATATGTAACATGAAAGATAAAATTACCTCCAGTTTCTGCGCTCGATCCTTGCTCAGTGGATAAGCGGGGAAACTGAGATCGTTTGCTTCAGCTAATGTCCTTAACTCGAAGTAATATTTGGCATAAACACTGGATGGCACATTAATATTGAACTGAAGCAGTTCAAGGAATTGCCTCTCCAGCTCATTCCTACGAGCAAAACATCAATACGTAAATCCTCCATCGCACTGCTTTCAATGCACGTGCCGTTAACTCACATATCCTCCACCGAAATATCTTTCAGGATTTGGCAGTAATCTACATTCCATACAGCTTGATCATCCCAAACCTTGGAAGCCAACAAAATGGCGCCCAACACGATTCGTTTCCAGTTGCACGGCGCGATGTCCAACTCGGCGTAAGTCAGAAGACGTTCCAGGTAGACCTACAATGGAAAAATTACAATTATTAAAGATGTGAAACTAATTTGAATTGAGAAATGTAACTACTTCACTGACAAGTGTGATTATAGCACATTCGGCTGTTAGTTGGGCCGCGTTGAACAAGGTCCGTCCAAATTTATATATTGTCCGATGTTCCGGATCGTGTTTGTCGTAATCATCGGCGACACCTTCTTTCTGTTTTATAATATTTTATAATGTTTAGCAATAGAATACAAATGTTGTATGATGGAAAGCAGAAATAGATTGGGTTTTTTGAACTCTTTTTACCGAAAGTGGGTGTAATCTTTCATCGAATATATCCAAAACCCGTGTTGATTTGGAACGGTTTCTGATGTGCCAGTATACTGCCAATGCCACACATTTGATGGTATTTTTCAGGTTCGGTTGGCTCACTGTGCTGTCATCCAAATAAATGGTGGAACAGGAACTGCTTTTCTTCAATGGTCTTTCATCAAATAACTTCCAAAACAGAAAAAAAAAAAAAACTATGTTAGGAGACATTTTAAATGTAATATTTATATTTCTGCTGCTTACAAATGCAGGATCAATATTTTAACAGTAATTATTAATTATTCATTTACAACCTAACTGCTATTTAATTAACCCCACCCTTTTACATTTATTTGATAAAACTGCAAAACACATTTCATAATGGTTACAGGTTCCCTATGGAAGTAGATAGATGACACCTTGATGACACCATAATATATCTTCTTTATTAAAACATTTTTGTTTGAAAAATAAAATAAAACAATAATTAATATTTTTCAATTCATAAATTACTGTATAATTATTATTATTCAGTAAATGACATCAATTTCCTCTTCAAACTTACATGATTGTGACTTTTTCTTCTCACTAGACCATCTGCAAAAACCAAAATTATACATTTGGTTATTTCTGGATATCAGTTGTGATTTTTAAAAAAATATAATTTAATAAAAATACTTCTCAAATCCAATTTGGAACGGGTCATAAACAGTGGACCTGCAGTTGGGTGAGATGATGGATCACTTTCAAGATCTGTAAATTATTTGAAATCAGACAATAATTAGTAAATCGTGAAGCAGATGTTATTATTTACAATACTACATATGTAATTATTATAATTACCTTCCGGTTCTCTTTCGCTGATGTGCTGCAAATTAGAGCAACTTTCAATGATTTTCTGTTCCGGTTCCAGCACGTATTTATCTTCGACATTTTTCCTGTCGTTTCTCGGATATGATTTGACGCAACACGAGTTTTTATTGCCCATTTTGGTCGATCAAATGGGCAATTAATATGCGGCAATAAGTAGATGGGGTCCGAGCAATGTCCGAGTCTAATTTAAGCCTAACTTAGAACAGGCATGGAACTGATTTTTCCTCCTAACCTTTCCAACCGTTTGTACCGATATAAACCCGATAAAAACCTTAACAGCATTGATTTCTTTCTCCGTTAAACGTTCTCCTTTGTTTTACACTGTTCAAACGTCGCCCTTCCGTAAGAAACATAACTGTTTCGGCGGCAAGATAGCAATCGTTCGGCGATCGTTCGGATTGCAATGGCACTCTTCCAGTGCTTTCACGTTAGTAGCGAATCACGACAACAGATGGCGCTGTAATCTAACGTCGGAGCTAAGAGGCGTGGACATGCAAATTGGAAGTGCAGGGGGCGGGGCGTCAATATACAGGGTGTGGTAAAAGTTCAGCGACTTTCCTATTCTATTCACAAATAAAAGTGGAACAAATTGGTGATAAATTTGTCTTTTAAGGCGGAAGGATGTGTGTGCAGGCTTCCCCTGCATACACTGCAGCTTCCACTGTAATGGCTGTTTTAAAAAA